>JAKCPI010026755.1:0-10547 GCA_023213315.1 Euborellia annulipes | reverse complement strand
ACGTTATATTTTTGAAATGTGTATGTGTTTTAATCAAAATTTTATTTGAAAAAAATGAAGAATGTCTATCAATTGTGAAATTGTCAGAGAGATGGAGTAAAAAAGTCATACAGACTAAATAAAAAATCTGTCCAATAGAGAGGGAGAGAGGCAGAGAGAAAGAGATATACAGATATGATCGGATCTGATTGGCAAATTAGAAAAGAGGATATAGGATGCGAGTACAAAACAAAAAAAAAAAAAAAAAAAAAAAAACGAGGCCTCCTCTCTCCGGGGCTAAATGAATTATAAAATATTTCGAGATATATATGTATAGCGCTCTATATACTGTATTCCACTATAGACGAATGTCTGTTTTATTTTTGTATGCTTGTTGTCCTTTGAGTGATGGACATTAAGCCAGCTACCCTTCCACCTTGATAAAAGCAATTTTTTAAATTAAATTTAAATTTTTTAAAAAATGGATCCGATTTTAGATTTTCTAAAGAATAAAACGATTTTAATCCAGGGTAAAATTGTTACAAGGAATATCAACAAATAATAAACTAGGTTCCTGGATGACCGAGCTGGAGTTCAGTGTTCTTTTTTATGTATAAAATTGGAAAAATACTAAAAAAGTACATTAGTAAAGTACTAGAACCCGACGTTTCCCAAAGACGAGTGCGAACAGAATTTGTTTAGTATACAGGAAATATTTAAAATTTCAAAGAAATCTTTAAAGAGAATTTCGAGAAAATTGGAAAAAACTAAAGTAGGCTACATCAGTAAAATACTAGTACCCAAATTTTCCCAAAGATATGGGACCTAGAGTAATTTCATTTTGGTACCGAAAATACTTGTAGTACCTGGTATATAAAATTTGAAAAAATCGTTAGAGCCGTTTTCAAAAATTGATGTACAGTGAGGGACAATATTAAGTCCCACCCATGCGTTTTCTATTTGTGATTATTTCATTGTTTTTAAAAAAATATATATTTTTTAATGGAAACTATCTCTTACTATAGTCCAGGGAAATTCATCTCGAACTGGTAAATATCTCTTTTTGGAGTCAGGAGGAATAAAATCAGGGTTTAGTTGAACACCTTTACACTTTAATCAAGGCAGACGTTTCGGTAACTATAGCAGTTGCCATCCTCAGTGTCAATGGAAGTTTTTTAAGATGTTCCTGTCTTACAATTGTTAGTCTATATAATAATGCTGTTGCTTCCTTATCCTTATTATTATATGCTCCGTTTATTTTGAAAGTTCATTTTTAAAAAAATGAGATAACACATAATTTATGCTTAATTTAATGTAAATTTTTGATGCATACAACTTTAAATTGCGTAATCATTTATTATAAAAGTGGTGGTAACAAAATATAAATATTTTCCCATATTTATAAATTTTACATCTTGAATTTTAATACATGTATATCGGTGGAAACTATATATATGTCGACACAAAAAAATCTGGTGGGACAAGCACAGAACACAACTTTCGACTACCGAAGGTAAGAGAAAGTTGTGTGCTGCAGTCACACCAGATTTTTTAAAATAAGAGAATCTTTTTTTTACGAATTTCCTTTACCTAAAAATATTTCCTAATTTCATCTAGCTTTTTTTGTTTTCTCTCTTTTTCTTATCAGAGAACATTCGACTGGTTGTTTTTTTTTTTTTTTTTTTTTAGGGTTTGGGAGGTTTTGGCGGTTTTCATTATTTGCCACAGATGTCTCTGAATGTTTTCTTACATCATCGATGCTTCAGGGGTATGTCTCTCTTTCTCTCTCATGACTCTCTCTCTCTATATTTACTCAACTGATTGATCAAGCCACCCACCCACCCACCCACTACTCTCTGTCCCCCTTAGCCTCATCTTTCCAAGCCAACAGACGTCCTTGAGTGAGTACTGACTTGTCAGTCGTTTACCCTTCCTTTATACACACCCTTATCTTATTCTCGTTCTTTGACTTGGGGCTAAAAACTTTGGCAGTGAAGACCAACCATCCATGTAGAGAAAAGAAAGAAAGAAAAATAATAATTGATATATATATAGAGGCGGAGTCAAAATACAAGTCTCTGGGAGATTTATATTGCATATTTATCATTCTTTTTTAAAGTAGTCTTTTGAAGTCACCTTTAAAAAATATGTATCTTAATAAAATTCAGATTAAAACAAAAAATTTCAAGGAATATTCGGTCCTTTGAACTTTGAATAAATGCTACGTCTTCAAATTGATTGTAATTTTGACGTTGAGTCTTCCGAAACGTCGACTATCCCAATCATCAATTGCAAGAAGTAAAATAATTTTTTATATAAAAAACTCGGGCAAATCGTAAGCTCTGGTTGGAGGTTCTAACGATAAATTAATTTGAGGGATCTCGGTGGTTGTTACTCTTTGTTGGAATTGTAAAAAAATTTTTTAATTCCTCAGTTGAATTAAAAGTCTTGTAATTTTCTTTTCCTTGAGTTTGTTTTCAATTAATTTTTAACTCCTTGTCGCCATCACATCAAGAAAAAATTTCAAGTTGAGTTTCAAATGAAATATTTTCCTTATACGAAATAAAGGAAGTAGGCTATTGTAATCTAAGTCCAGATTTCAATGGAAATATCCATTTTGACCATCTCTGAATCCATTTTGACTAATTCGTGATGCCTGTTCTTATGTTCGAATATGGATTAAAGAGCCTCTCGTAACAAAAACCTAGAAAGTTTAAATTTTTTATAGTTATGCATCTTCCATTTTGGTTACAATCGTGCCAAAAGGGCAATTTACTTGAAGTGCTCTGTAGAATTTTACAAAAGATTTTCGAATTTTAACATTTTGATTGCGGAATCGTTTACCTCATAAAAAGTAATAAATTCAGTTTTTCTAAATATCGAATATTTTTTGAGATTTTTGAGAAAATATACTCCAAAATGTTATCTGTTTATTTATCATTACAAGGGGTACTTTAATATACGTACAAGGAAGTTATGTATTCCATACATCAGATGTTTCAGTTCTAGGTACTTGGGTACTTTTTGAAATGATATGTGTCAGTTCTCTCTCTGTAATGTTTTTCGCCTAAGGAATCTCAAAAAAATAATTATTCACGTGTGTTGAAATTTCTCACACATAAAAGCCAAGAACTGATTGATTAGTATATAAATATCAAATCATTAAGGAGATGTAAAATTTTTTTTTCTTTTCGTAAATATTTTATAGAACATCTAAATATCTCATAAAACTTGAAGGAAGAAAATCATTTATAATGTTGTCTTTCTGAATATTCGCCACATTGATACATTAAAAAATTTGAATAAAAATAGATTATACGTAGTTTTTACTGATCCTTTCACTTTATAGACCCAATTTATACTTCTTTTATTTATTTTCATCTAAGGTAAAAAATTAATGTTTAATTATGAAATCTAATGATGATGGTGTTAGAAAATTACTGTTCTAAGCTTCAATTAATTTTTTCTTGAGAGTGCGAATACAAAATTCACGGGGGTTATGAAAATGGTTCTAGAGTTGCCTAAGTTTTGGCGTGCAACCGATTGAGCTGTCACCCTTTATAAGGGGTTCATATAGTATATGCCCTGTTATATACGTATATGGATATATACATAGGGTGAATTTAGCGAAGGGACATGGGCTCTGCCCGGGGGTGGAGGGTGACCGCATGCAGCAGAGCACATGGCCCACCGCCCCTCTGTGCGCCACTTGTCCTAATGAATAAATGAAAGGGCAAACATAGGGAAGAGGGGGTCCCTTTTGGCCTAGATCGAACCCTAAGGCAAAAGGGATTCACCAGAGATATATATCACACCTATATACGACAGACAGACGGACAGGCAGCCGGAGGTTGTGATCAGTGGAATAGAACAAGCGAGCACAGATGGGATGGACCGAAAAACAGACCAAAGGCCAAGTGAATCGGAAGAGAGAGAAAGAGACAGTCAGAGGAAAAATTATGTAGCAAAAATTGAAATGATTACAAATGAAAGTGAATGATAGATCGACAAAAAAAAAAACTGATAATCATTTAGGATAACTTTTTTATCCGCCGTATTTGATAATAATCGATTTCTAACTTGCCAACTTCAATTTGGAAGTAGGAAGTTCACTCAGTATTTTAAAGTCGAAAAAATTATTAGACTATACACAAAACTTTTATATAAACATAAAAAAGGTTAAAAATAAAGACCTCGGACCTTGGTGTAGTGGTTAGCGTGCTGGCTATTTGTTCCAAGGGTCGCAGGTTCGCATCCCGTCTCATGCGACAATTTATTTCAATTGTATTGGCTACCAAAACTACTAAATGGCCTTCGATGCCGAAAAAGACCCTAATTTAAAAAAAAAAATAAGTGTAAATCGGGTCATAGTATAGTGATAGAGATCTCGCCTCTTGAACAATGGATCAGAAGTTCGCTTCTCGAGACAGAAATTTATTTTGATTGAATTGGCTTCCAATCAATTGAGATTCATTGAGATGGAGTCTAAATGGCGTTAGGTGCCGAAAAAGATTTTGTGGATATATATAGAAATTTTCTGTTTTTAAATTTAATTAAAGCCTACAAATTTCCGGGAGATATTTATTTAATTAAAAATAATTATTTTTTAGACCTTGTCTTGTGGCTCAGAGGTAGAAGCATTAGCTTCTGGTGCTAGGGGTTGAGGATTCGCATCCCGTCTCATGTGAAAAAATTGTTTCAATTTAATTGGCTAGCAATCAATTGAAATAAATAGAAACGAGGTCGAGAAGGCTTCAAGAAAAAGTCCTTAAACAAGTTTTAAAAAAAATTCTTTTTTAAGGTTTTTCTGCATCTGAGACTATTTAGACCAAGTTACTATTTTTTTAATTTATTTGGTAGCCAATATAATTTATAAAAATTGGAAGGAGAAGGAACCATAGCTCAAGAGGCGAGACCTATACGTCTGCTGTTTAAAGAAACAATACTTAAGTGGAGGTTAGAGCTAATGCAGTTCTCTTATTATTTCTAAGAGAGATCTAGCCAATCAGAAAGCCTATTTTGAACTCTGAGGTTTCTCATATGGTTACTTTTTAATACAATTTGATTTTCGAAAGTTTTTATTTTTTAGTTCTTTTAAGGTCTTTTTCGACATCTGAGGCCATTTAGACCTCGTCCCTATTTATTTCAATTGATTGGTTTCCAATTCAATTGAAATCATTTTCTCGCCTGGGACGGGATGCGAACCCTTTTCCTTTGGCCAATGCTCTACCTCTGAGCCATAGGTCAAGGGCTCCGAAAGTTTTAAATTAAATAATAGAATAATTTACTTACGGCTCAGAGATAGAAGCATTAGCTTCGGGTGCTAGAGGTTGAGGATTAACATCCCGCCTCAGGCGAAAAAATTGTTTCAGTTGAATAGGCTTTTTAAATTTTTTTGGCTATGTTATCACCAACACATTCGAATTATGATTAAAATTCGATAGTATAATTTCGCCGGGAGCACTTTTTAAAGTAGTTAATTAAAACAATCAACATAAACATAATCTTTAATAATCATAAAATCTAATGAAAATAAGAAGAAATATGTAATGGGTTGGAACAAGAAAGAGAAAAAGGCCATTGAGCCAAAGAGAAAGAAAAAGAAGGGCGAAAGAGAGAGAGGGAGAGGAAAGCCCTGAAACGATTTTGATTAAATTTCCAAGATGGAGGCCTTTAACACTTAATATTAGAGAGAAAAGTCATTTATTCTAGCAAAGTTCTTCGCCTCTCAATATTAATGATATTGAGAAAGTTACTTTGCAAAGACCGACGAAAGATTTCTTAATTCTTCGGCTTAATTAAAATATTTTCAAAAATTATTTAAAATTAAACTTTTTAAAATTCACTTTCAAAAAAATTGAAATTTGAATGAAGAGAAATGCAGCAGGTAAGGAGCCTCTATTATTAAATTAAACTCCTTTGTTTCAATACGTTTTGGCCAACTTTATTGTGCCATCTTCAGTTGTAAAAGAGTTTTTTAGTAGAGTTATCAATCGTCCATTAGCCAGTCATATATAATGACCTATGTGTCAAATAACAGTCTAAATATATTCTTTTAATATATGATGAAACTGGCTGAGAAGCAAATTTAGAAAAATTTCTTCTTAAAAAATAACTTTTGCAATTGAAGATGGCTTAATAAAGTTAGTTGAAACGTCTTGCAACAAACGAATTTGATTTAATAATAGAGGCTCCTTACCTGCATTCCCCTTCATTTCTGTTATTCAATTCTACACAGTCATTTTCTACATTAAATTTTAAAAATATTAATTTTCAATTAAACTTTGAAGCCCATAACTTCTAATTTTTAAAGTTTCATATATTCATAATGTTTCAACTAAAGAATTCGGTTGATAATTCATATTTAATTTTGCTGGTCCTAGCTCAAGTCCGAATATGCATATTTTTGTGTTTTTTTTTTATTGAGATGATTAAATTTCTTTAATTAGTCTTTCATTTGGAACCAATTGATCAAGTTTTCTCTCCTATGTGTTTTTATTTGTTTGTCAAATATATCAAAAAAGTAGATAGACCTACATCATAAACTCGTTGAAATCTTATACTGGAAGATAGGCATCCCAAATAACTAACTCGTTAATGTATTATTCCTTTAAGGGCGGGGGGGGGGGGCGGGGGGGGCTTCTCTAGAGTAGACAATGCATGACCAGTTCTTAAAATACTATTACAATTACCAAACAAAATAAACGTTCTTTTTCCTAATTTTCTCTAAATTTCGCGATCTCCCCAAGTTATTTAACTTAGTTTTTATTTTAAAAATTTCTCATCAGTTTTTCAATTTCCAAAAACATTTCTAATTTTTTTTTTATTGTTTTAAGAGTTTTCGGCTCGGGCCTTGGTGTAGTAGTCATCGTGTTGGACATTTGTACCAAAAGTCGCGGGTTCACATCCCGTCCCCGGCGACAAAATTTATTTCAATTGAAATAGATAGGGGTGGGGTCTAAATGGCCTCCGATGCCGAAAAAGACAAACGAATTTAAAAAAAGGCTTTCGGAATCTAATCCTTTAATAATACTTTCCAACCTTCCTCCAACTTTTGTCAAAATCCATTCCATTTTTATCAATAAATAACTCAACAAAATCAAATATAAGCCCATATAATATTTTTACATATAATTCTAAAAAATAATTAATAATCATTAAGTTAATTTTTTCTCGAGATATATTTTAAGCGATATAGTTAAGTAACAAAGTAAAAAAAAAAATTGAAAAATTGAATAGAGGAAAGAGACTATATTTATAAGAAGACTATGTTTAGGGGAAGAACAAAAAGTAGAAAGAAAGAGAGAGAGAGAGAGAGAGAGAGAGAGAGAAAGTGAAATTAATTATGCAAATAATAAATGGGTGCAAAGAAGTCGAGTAGAGAGTAGGGGGTGGAAATGGAGGCTCTCTCTCTCTCCTAAGACAGCCAACAAATGTCTTAAGCTCTACTCTAAGAGGAGGGGAGCAATTGCCTCCATCTTGTACCCTGAAAAGAGATTCTCTCTAGTAAGGCCATCTTCATTTCTCTTCTCTCAGAGATATCTTTATCTCTCTCACTCTCTCTATCTAAAGTACACCTTTCAACGCCTCCCCGATGGTCATAGAGAAATAGAGGGATACATGTATGTATATACATACATTTCACCACTTTTTTGAGTGAATTTTTTATCCACTTCTTTTAATCCAAAATTATATCATGAATAAAAATACATTTTCTTTACTTTACTATTTTAATATTCTTTTCTATTGAGGAGGCGATTAACGGAGGGGATAGCAGCAGCGGCGTATCTAGCCGTTGAGGGCGGGTTGGGGGGGAGACAAGAGTAAAGTAGTCTTCAGAAGACTCAATGGCAAAATGAGAATATACATTTTAAAGAGCATCTAAAAAT
This sequence comes from Euborellia annulipes, assembly GCA_023213315.1. Classification (NCBI taxonomy): domain Eukaryota; kingdom Metazoa; phylum Arthropoda; class Insecta; order Dermaptera; family Anisolabididae; genus Euborellia; species Euborellia annulipes. Next base: position 2,679 of record JAKCPI010026755.1, on the reverse strand, counting down.
TAATTGATTTTTGAATTTTAATCAAAATCGTTATAGTGAATTTTTAGAAAATAGAAAAAAAAATGAAAAAGTACTTCAGTAAAGTATTAGTACTCTTTGGTCGATTTTATTTAAAAGCTTATTTTCAGGCCTCAGGAGAGTACCAAGCTTAAATATAAAATTTCAACCTCGTAGTAAGGCCCACGGGGCTTGGTGAAGTTGGTAGCGTGCCTACCTTCTATACCGAACGTCGCGGGTTCGGACCCCAGGCAGACCGATGATTTTATTTAAGGCATTTGAATTCCAAATGACTTAAATAGAAATGCCTGGACCCCCTATAAATATTTTAATAATTAACGGTTATCGTCAAAGTCTTAAATGGCCTAAGTTGCCGAAAAGACTATGTGAATGTGTGTGAGTGTGAATGAGAAAAAAAGTGAATGTTTAAAAAAAAACAAAAAACCTCGTAGTAAATTTAAATTCCTTCATACTTTATTTTGATCTCAAACAGATCATTTTGCAGGACACACTTTTTTGGACTCAAAACATGTATTTCCATCAAAATCTAAATACAATGATATCTCGAGTTACGAGTTTAATTCGATCCGTAACCTTGCTCGTGTGTCAATTTGCTCGTATCTCAAAGCAGTTAGGCAGGTCATTAAATATCTCCGATGCACGACCAGTTGCAACTTTTTCGCAGCTGGCCATTTCTCGTATCTCAAAATGCGCTCGTATTTCAAAACAAACCTCGCTCGCTCGACAGCTCGTATCTCAAATAAATCGTATATTAGGGCACTCGTATCTCGAGGTACCACTGTATTCAAATAATTGTCATGAATCAAATACTTTTTCTATATGGACGATTTTATGCATAAAGGAATAAGCACTGGTCGAAATTGAGATAAAACCGCCATCTTGTAGAAAAAAGATCTCTTTATTTAAATCACAACACTATTAGTTTGAGCACTTTTAACACTTATTCTGTTTAACTTAGAATAAGTAAATATGGGTTAAAATATCTAATAATAAAAAATTAATGTTATGTCTGAAGGAACCAAGCGCCATTAACCTAAAAATTTTAGATAAGAGGCATTTCATTTTCACAAATGTAAACAAAATCAATGGCAATGACTTTTTTCTTGTTTTATTGAAAGAAAAAATGTCATTTTTATTATTATTATTATTTGACACATATTTACTTATTTCCAAGTTAAACAATCCTTTTTTTAAATTTCAATTATCCATTTGATTTTTTTTCGAATTTTTATTTGTTGTCAATATGTTTTTTTTTTTTTTTTTTTAATTCATATTAAAAATTCGTTGATTAATGCTAATTTTCCTCTCTCTATGTTATATTTTGTTTGATAATTAATATTAACCCCGCATTGGCGTGGAGTGAACCACCCTTTAAAAAAATCAACTCACCCAATGTTCAATGATTCAAGATGTTAACAACAATGATAATGATGATGATGATGACGTTTGACGATAGATGACGTTGACGTGATGCTTGGGGATGAGGCGAGAGTGTCAAAAAGGTCGTTCGTTGTTGTTATACTGTATATTATCCTCTCTCTTTTCAGCTTTATTCCAATTTTTTTAAATATTTTTTTTTTATTTCTACATATTCTATATATATATATCTATAGTAGGCTACTCGATGTGTGCATTTGTATTTGTTTGTCTGTTTGCTTGTTTGTTGATGATCAAACATCACATGTTGTCGTCGTTCAATCCCATGTGATTTGACCTGAATAATATTATTATATACAATGTAGAGGCGTATGTGTGAGTGAGGGAGAGATTTTCATATAATACTGAGAGACAAATATATATTACATTCTATTTTTTTACCAAAACAAATCTTTATATAACCAAAATTAAAATTTTTTTATAAAATAAAAAAAAAAAAAAATGTTTGAAAGGGTGAATACATTAAAGAAATAATTTTTTACTACTCACCATAGAATTTTTTCTGAAATAGCAAATTTTTTATTTATGAAAATCTTGGTCGCAGAACGCCCAACTTTCACTTATCTTCAATAATTGAAGTTGTTATGTGCTTGTCACACCAGATTTTGTGTTTCGACATTTATTTAATTTTCGACGATATAAAGATGTAAAAATTATAAACATAGAAAAATATTTTGATGATAATTTCTCCTTTCTTTCCTATAAAGTACAATAATAAAAAGTATCCTTCAAACAATTTCAAAGGCAAAATGAGAATATACATTTTAATGTGCATTTAAAAAATTAATTGACCTCGGGGTTTGGTGTAGAGTTAGCGTGCTAACCTCGTATACAAAAAGTCGCGGGTTCGGACCCGAGGCAGTCCTATGATTTTATTTAAGCCATTTGGATACCAAATGGCTTAAATAGAAATGCCTGGACCCCTAATATGTATATTAATCTCTATAACGGATATCGTAAAAATCTTAAATGGCTCAAGTTGCCGAAAAGACTGTGTGTATGAGTGTGTGATGAGAAAAAAGTGTGCGTTTTTTTTTATAAAAAAAAAAAAATAAATAATTGATTTATTAATTTTAATTACAATCAAAGCAATTTTGATAAAATTGAAAAAAACTCAAAAGGTATATCAGTAAAATATTAAACTCAATGGTGAATTTTATTTAAAACCTTGATGTTGCCAAGGGTATATCCTACTTAAATATAAAATTTCAATCGATTTTTATT
>JAKCPI010026754.1:0-14124 GCA_023213315.1 Euborellia annulipes | reverse complement strand
CAAGTTTAAACTATCCGCGAATTTATTTTTTTTATTTATCTTATTTTTTTTAATATTTTTTTTTTAATTAATTTTTTAATAGTTTATAGCATGGCAATTTCAAATTTGTTTCTAACTTGTGTCACCTTAATAGTCAAACCTGCTGCGCAGAGGTATCTATCGCTATATGCATTTGATAATCACGACGTTAGACCTCGTGTCTTTCTTTTAAATTTGTTCCCGTTGGAACCCTTTGTGTCCGCCATCATATGATCGGCTAGGATTTTGCTCCCGTTGGAGATTTCTGAAGGCATTTCCTTCACATTATTTTTATATATTATTTAAGCGGAAGAATTCATTTTTTTTGAATACATTTTGGCTTAAATAACTCCAAGTTTTTTTTTTTTTTTAATAAAAAAAAAAAAATTTTTTTTTTTTTTTTTTTTTTAATGATTTTCAAATCTTTTAGATAATATAATTATTTGGATCGTCCCGTTGGACAATTTATTTATTGAAATTACTGCTATCAGTAAAATATTATCTACTGGCTGCTGGCTTCTTCTTCTTTTCTGTTTCTTTCTTCTTTGTCTTCCTCTTTCGTCGCCATCTCTCTTTGGCCTCATCGGCGCTCCTCCGTGGCTTTGACATCGCCTCTCTTCACTACATGCAAATTGCTACCTGCTATATATTTGTATATTTATACAAATTTTTTAAACAATTTTTATACTTCGAGATCATACTCTCTTCGAAACGTTTCGACCAGGCATCGAAACGACATTTCGGTTTTTTCATCACCCAGCTGCAACAACGCAACAGATATTTATAATTTTAATTTCATTTAACCCAATTAATTATCTCAACCTCAGACAAAGAAAAAGGTCACTTTTATTTTTATTTAATTACGCATTCAATTTGCAATCATTTTTTATTTTATTTTTTTTTTTAATTCTAGAAGGAATTAAATTTATTAATAAATTTCATAGAAAATAAAGCTCATTCCATCCTATAGAAAGATTAAACAAATCTAACTGTTTAAATAAAATATTTAAATTTTTTAATAAATTATTTTTGTTAATGTTTTAAGAAAAAAGAAGTGAGCTTTTCTTTTCTTTTTAAATCCTACATCACTCTCCACATATAAGTAGACCTATATTTAAAAATAAAAAGAACAAGAGCCATACTGTTGATTTTCCCCAAAGATTTTCTTCGAGGTACGAACCCAACCCGGACTTTTAAATTTTTTATATTTTTTCTTTTTTGGAAATAAAACCAAATTAAGGAGGACCCTTGCAAAAAGGGAATAATTCCTCAAAGAAAATCTTTTTCATTTTTGACTTTAACATAATACCTCTTTAATTTATGGCGCCCGAACAGGGACGAAGCTTCAGTAGTACTCCCAATTGATTAAGCTTTGCTGGAGTTTCGTGTTCTGAGAGTTTTCAACAGTTTCTTTTTCTTTTTTTTTTCTTACTTATTTCTTTGTCTGAGTATATTTTATAATGGTTTTAGCAAGTTTAGAGCGAGATCATAGAGCACTGAAAAGGTCTATAGCAAATTATATTGAATTTTTTAAAGCTACAAAGATCGTAAATAGAGATCAAATTTTGAACTTTAAAAGATCTTTACAATCATGTAATCTTCAATTAGATGATATAGAGCGTAGCCTAATACGGGCAGACTTGGACGAGGATGACGCGGGTTTGCTTTTACTTGATGGGATAAAGGCGTCAAAAAAGTGCATATGGGACCACTTAGTGGAATCGGATAGGTTGTTTCCTACTCCGGTCGCTTTTTCTCCGCCTCCTATCAGTGCAACCGCCGCTCACCCTCCTGCTTCAAATTCGGTTCCGGTTTCATTACCTAAAATTAAATTACCGACTTTTTCGGGTGGATTAGAGAACTGGCACCCCTTCTGGGACCAATTCTCATCAGTGGTCCATGGTGATAATCGCCTATCCGGATCACAAAAGTTGCAATATCTTAAATCATGTATTACAGGAGAACCTTCCACTATTCTAAGATCTATCAATATAGAAAATGATAATTATCAAATCGCTCTAAACTTATTACGTGCTAAATACGAAAGGAGAAGAGATATTGTATTCAAACTCATTGATAAACTTTTCTCCATTCGTGCTTTGGATAAGCCTTCCTATGAAGGATTAAATGCCTTGAGTATGCAAGTAAATGAAATTTTACAACAATTATTAAATTTAAAAATTAATGTCAAAGGTTGGAATGACTTTCTAGTAAGACATATTATGTTAAAATTAGACACCATTACTAGAGAGAAGTGGCTTTTTTCCCTCACTGATAATGAGATCATTCCCCCTTATGAAGATTTATTGAAATTTATTGATTTTTTTTCTAATACCCTATCTTGCCCTTCAAAAGGGAAAGATTCTGATTCTGTTGCTGTTGCAAAACCAAAATCCCCGAATAACCGAAAAAATATTTTTAATGTTTCTGAAACAAAAGCATCGTGCCACCATTGTAAAGGAAAACATTCGTTGGATAAATGTCAGACTTTTCTGGCCCTTGAACCTAAAAAGCGTTATGACACAGTGAGGTCATTTAGGTTGTGTTTTAAGTGTTTCTCACCTTCTCACTTGAGCCCAAGTTGTGTAGCAAAGGGATGTGCGTCTTGTAATAAAGATCACCATTCTCTGTTGCATTTTTCAACTGCTCGAGGAGAAGAGGGAGAGAATGCACTTAAAGGTGGTACAGGAGCTTCCAGTTCTGTTCTTAAAATTTCAAAACAGGTGGCCACAAATAGTTCGGACTGTTTAGGTCCGAAAGTTTCTTGCCTAGGAAGAGTATGTATTGTTGTTAATCAGCCTAATGGTTTTCCCTTAAGGCTAAGATGTTTTTTAGACCCTGGGAGTGAGGTTAACCTGATATCTTGGAAAATGGCCAAGGCATTAGGACTAGCTCTCCAACCTTCTCAAGTATGCTTAGAAGGATTGAATAATTCCTTGGTAGGTTCCTCACAATATAGTGTGATGTTAGAGTTTCGTTCACCAATTAATCAAGACGAAACTTTCTCTTTTAATTTTTTAGTAGTGAAAGAGTTATCTTTTCATATGCCTGCAAAACACTTAGAAGCCAGTCAGTTTCAGTTTTTAGGAGACAAGCCTCTTTCTGATCCCGATTTTAGCACCCCTATGAGATTAGAGATTCTCTTAGGTTCTGAGGTCCATCATCGTATTTTGGAAAATGGAATTGTTCGCAGCCCTGATGGCAACACTACTGGAATTAAAACCAGTCTTGGTTGGGTTGTCTTAGGAATCGCTCAAGCCAGGAAAAATATTTTTAATATTAAGATTAGGCAGCCTTCTGATGAAGAATTGTCAAATCATATTGAGAGATTATGGGATATTGAATCTGTTTTTGAAAATAGTTCGAACAAAGATTGCTCAAATTCCGAATTAATTTTTAATTCTTCAGTGAAGCAAATGTCAGATGGGCGTTATCAAGTAGCTCTTCCTTTCAAAAAAATCCTCCCCCATTAGGAGATTCCTATTCTAAGGCGTTGAACATTTTCAAGTGTCAAGAAAGGAAATTTATTAAGGACCCAGAATTTTTAAACTTATATCAGGAATACATGAAAGAATCTGTCAAAAAAGGTTTTTTGGAATTGGTAGGTGATTTGTCTTGTCATATTCCTTTGAGGAACTCTAGCCAATTCTATTTGCCTCATTTGGGCGTGTTTAAGAAAGGCTCTAGAGTTCTAAGAGTTGTGGTCAATGGATCAGCCAAATCCTCCTCCGGATTTTCTCTAAATGATATTCTGGAAGTAGGAGACCCTCTCCATAACGATTTGAGGCACGTTTTGTCTAGGTTTAGAACCTTTAAAGTTGTGGTGAGTATGGATGTGGTTAAAATGTATATGCAGATTAGCATTGACCCGGCTTTCAGGGATTATTTACGTATCCTTTGGAGAAGTTCACCAAGAGATCCAATTCAGATATTTCGCTTTTGTAGAGTTCCCTTTGGACTTTCCCCTTCTGCATTTCTGGCAATCAGAGTATTAAATCGCCTTGCTGACAAGTCAGAAGGTTTATTCCCTTTAGTCCCTTTTTTAGCTTATGGCTCTGTGGCTTACTTAGCATCCTATAAAGATGAGATATTTTTATCAAGTTGTATTCTTGCTTCGAAGTTCAAAGTCTCTCCTTTAAAAATAATTTCTTTGCCCAGATTAGAGCTGCTTGCTGTATTTTTAGGTGTCAAACTAATCAGGGATCTAATAAAGAATTTTGGTGATAGAATCTCGAAATTATTTTGGTTTTCTGATTCTACCCTTGTTTTACATTGGGTTAGTTCACCCTCTTATAATTACAAAACTTTCGTAGCAAATAGAGTCTCACAGATACGTGCTGTTGAACCCAAGCCCATTTGGTGTCATATTCCGGGGAAAATTAATCCTGCGGACTTAGGTTCTAGAGGCACTTCTATAGATAATTTAATATCTAATCCGGTCTGGTTTAAGGGAGTAGTAGATTATTTTGAGAATCCGCCTGCCCCTTTTTCTCCTTCCTTATCAGAACCTTTACCAGAAAGTAAAGATTTATCTAAACTTTGCTTGATAAATTATATACATATTGATATTTTATATGAACGCATTTCAGAATATTCTGATTTTCCTAAGCTGGTTAAACACGTAGCCATCTGGAAGAAATTTGTATGTTTTATTAAACACAAATTTATTTTAAAATTAAGTAATAAAATTTCCAACTCTTCAATAGAATCAAAAGATTTGAATGAAGCTGAAAATTTTATTTATAAGATTGTTCAAAGGAAACATTTTACTGAGGATATTCAGTGTTTAAAGTCAGGTGAAAATCTGAAAAGAAAAAGCAACTTGATTTCTCTGAATCCATTTCTGGATACGGAAGGAATTCTAAGAGTGGGAGGAAGGATTAACAAATCCCAATTGGATCCTTCAATAAAGAATCCAATCCTCTTGCCCTCTCGAAGTCAAGTTACTATTATTTTAATTCGTTATTATCATATTAAATTTTTACATTGTGGTCCCCAAGCTCTTGAAGCAAATTTAATTTCAAGATTTTGGATTTTAAGAGGCCGAAAAACTATTAGATCTATAACGCGTGCTTGTGTCCCTTGTGCGAAAATCGCCGCCAAGACAAAGCATGCTTTTATGGCTGATTTGCCTGCAGATAGAGTGGTTCCTTCTCGCCCCTTTTCTCATATTGGCATAGACTATTTTGGTCCCTTTTCAATTCACATAAAGAGGGCTCGAGGTTCTCACCCACATAAAGCTTATGTTTTAGTTTTAATCTGTTTTGCTATCAAGGCCGTACATTTTGAGCTGGTTCTTGATCTTACTGCAGAGTCTTTTGTGGATGCTTTTCTGAGATTTACCTCAAGAAGAGGTTTTCCTAAAACCATTCACTCAGACAATGCAACTACTTTCGCTTGTGCGGATAAAATTTTTAAAAATGACTTCAAAAATTTTATCAAAGAAATCAAAGAACCTTATTTAAATAAATTTCTATTAGAAAATAGAATCGAGTGGAAATTTATTCCTCCCTATAGTCCAAATTTTGGAGGACTTTGGGAAGCAGCTGTAAAGTCAGCCAAGTTCCACATCAAAAGAGTTATTGGGCATCAAATTTTAACTTTCTCTGAATTTCAGACATTTTTATGTCGAGTGGAAGCTGTGCTTAATTCTAGGCCAATAACTCCACTGAGTTCAGACCCCAACTCACTGGAACCCCTAACTCCTGCTCATTTTCTAGTAGGAACCTCACTTTTAACATTACCCAAAGAGAGTATTTCTGATTTTCCCACTACATATTTATCCCGTTGGAGACTCCAAGGTCATTTATTAAGACATTTCTGGAATAGATGGGAAAAAGAATACCTCACCACATTACAACATAGACGCAAATGGAACCGTACTTCAGATTCTCTCAAGATTGGTCAATTAGTCCTTTTGAAAAACAGGTCGTCGTTACCTTCTCAATGGGACTTGGGAAGAATAATTGATGTTTTTCCTGGCGATGACTTAGTTACTAGAGTAGTTCGAGTTCGAACATCTTACGGGGAGTTTCTTCGGTCAATCTCGAGTGTAGTTTCTCTTCCCGAGAGTGAATAATATCTTCTGAAGGATATCTTATTCCTTCAGGTTCGGGGGTATGTTCAAGTTTAAACTATCCGCGAATTTATTTTTTTTATTTATCTTATTTTTTTTAATATTTTATTTTTTAATTAATTTTTTAATAGTTTATAGCATGGCAATTTCAAATTTGTTTCTAACTTGTGTCACCTTAATAGTCAAACCTGCTGCGCAGAGGTATCTATCGCTATATGCATTTGATAATCACGACGTTAGACCTCGTGTCTTTCTTTTAAATTTGTTCCCGTTGGAACCCTTTGTGTCCGCCATCATATGATCGGCTAGGATTTTGCTCCCGTTGGAGATTTCTGAAGGCATTTCCTTCACATTATTTTTATATATTATTTAAGCGGAAGAATTCATTTTTTTTGAATACATTTTGGCTTAAATAACTCCAAAATTTTTTATAATATAATTATTTGGATCGTCCCGTTGGACAATTTTATTTATTGAAATTACTGCTATCAGTAAAATATTATCTACTGGCTGCTGGCTTCTTCTTCTTCTTTTTTTATCCTTCTTTGTCTTCTTCTTTCGTCGCCATCTCTCTTTGGCCTCATCGGCGCTCCTCCGTGGCTTTGACATCGCCTCTCTTCACTACATGCAAATTGCTACCTGCTATATATTTGTATATATTTATACAAATTTTTTAAACAATTTTTATACTTCGAGATCATACTCTCTTCGAAACGTTTCGACCAGGCATCGAAACGACATTTCGGTTTTTTCATCACTCAGCTGCAACAACGCAACAGATATTTATAATTTTAATTTAATTTAACCCAATTAATTATCTCAACCTCAGACAAAGAAAAAGGTCACTTTTATTTTTATTTAATTACGCATTCAATTTGCAATCATTTTTTATTTTATTTTTTTTTTTAATTCTAGAAGGAATTAAATTTATTAATAAATTTCATAGAAAAATAAAGCTCATTCCATCCTATAGAAAGATTAAACAAATCTAACTGTTTAAATAAAATATTTAAATTTTTTAATAAATTATTTTTGTTAATGTTTTAAGAAAAAAGAAGTGAGCTTTTCTTTTCTTTTTAAATCCTACATCACTCTCCACATATAAGTAGACCTATATCTTGAAAATAAAAAGAACAAGAGCCATACTGTTGATTTTCCCCAAAGATTTTCTTCGAGGTACGAACCCAACCCGGACTTTTAAATTTTTTATATTTTTTCTTTTTTTTGAAATAAAACCAAATTAAGGAGGACCCTTGCAAAAAGGGAATAATTCCTCAAAGAAAATCTTTTTCATTTTTGACTTTAACAAGAAGGTACTCGTACAGTCTGCAACAGCCTTGAGCTTAGTCAACCAAACAAATATTTAAAAAAAATAAACGAGTGAATTTTGAGAAAATCGAAAAAAGTACATCAGTAAAGTACTAGTACTTTTTGGCCGATTTAGTTTAAAAGCTTATTTTTACGAGTCCGGGAGCTGTCTAACCTAAATATAAAATTTCAACCTTGTAGCTCATTTCCTTTATGGTTAAAAATGTTCACAGACCCACCCACAGACAGACCATGTCGCGAAAACCACTTTTTTGGATTCAGGGGACCTCAAAACGTGTCAATCCATCAAAATCTCGACATCGAATTTTTGACATGAATCCAATACTTTCTCTCTCTCTATATATATTAACATATATATAGAGGTAAGAGAAAGTAAAAAGTGGGCCGCACATCAAAAAAGGTTGGGAACCACTGGCCTATACAATAAAAAATTTTATAATTAAAAAAAAAAAAAACTTTAGTCTATTTCCAAAAATTGCAAGCAAGTTGAAATGCGTGACCGAAATATTAACTAAGAAATATATATATTTTATCTTTAATATTTTTCGAAGGGGTCACCCATCCAAAATTCAATTTCCTAACTCTAGTATATTGAGAAAAGAAAGTTTTTTTTTTTTTTGCTTCATTTAAGAGTTAAGCCGTTGGAGGTGGTGAGATAGACATTCCGTTATTAAGACGGCTAACATGATGGATTCGAGTCATGCAATATCAGCTCGCTAGTATTTTTTTTTTTTTTTTTTGACACGACCAAATGAAATATAAAACACAACCACTGCGATGTGGATGGATGGATGGATGGTAACCACCCTCTCCCCCACCACACACACCTCACACACACACAGTCCATAAAAGCTTGATTAAATCCAACATGGCGCAAAAACAGCGCTCCAAATATTTCCATTGTCTTTTCTTTTTCTTTCTTTCTTTCTTTATTTTTTTGTGTGTGGATATTGCGTTCTTTCAATGATTAAGGCACAAGGAGAGAGACGATGAAGTCACAAAGTAAAATTACGTTACTTGACTTTCAATCGGTCCCCAAAGAAAAGGAGGTGGAGATATTTATTTATTGTTGATAGTGAATACCTTTGATCGATTTTATATGTGGTGTGACTCGTAAAACATACATTCAGGTCTATTCTCTAAAAACACACGTTAAAATTTAAAATAAACAAATAGGTGTTAAAAAGTAATGTAAAAACAATCAGAATGCTATTCAAAATCACTTCCTTGCCTCAAATAGCTATTCTGTAATCAAAAATTTAAAGCCAAAGCGTTAACATTTAGTAAATAGTGTTAAAAATTAATACCATGTCTAGGGGTTGCCTTTAATATTTTAACGTCGTGTTTAAAATAAACATGGCGTTCTTAACCTAAAAAGTAAGGTTATGATTTTGATAGCTTTGAAATAAAAGCAACATGTTAACGTCGCTGTTAAAATTTTGTTTAGAGAATAGCATTTTTTAACGCTGATTGCTTTTACATTACTTTTTAACACATTTTAAATTTTAACGTCTGTTTTTAGAGAATAGACCTGAATATCTCTCAAAAAAGTCAAAAGAGTTAAATAAGATTAAAATTTGCATTAGTGTGAAAAAGTTAAAGAATGAAATAGCATTTCTTCATGTTTTTTATAATTAACTCCTTGAAGTTTGCAAATATGTATATATCAATGTATTTATAATTCAAAAATTAATTAGAATTATACAAATTTGAAGAGGTGCTCACCAAATAAAGCAGTTCTGGGGTTGAGATCGACAGACGTGGAGACAGAGCTGCTAACTGGGCGACTCCCTCGGCCTTACTAAACCAATACACCACAGGTATTTAGGTTTGAAGCCGTTCTCAACCTGTATGAACAAGAAACAAAGTTAAAAAAAAAGTTTTTGCAGAAAAAATTTTGAGTTCGGGCTCCCCCCCCCCCGAAAAAAATTCTGAATTCGCCCCTGATATAGCAAAAAAATTTCAAGCATTAATTAATTCAATAACAAGGATTATACTATTAAAAATAACAAAAAGATAATTACTTTTTCATAAAGATGGACCATACTAAGTTGGCAAAATTCATTTGAAGAAATCCATTCAGGTGTTGGTTTCTGCTATCGCTCGCTTACTATCTAAACAAAAAATCTCAAAATGTTAAATAAATAACTCATATTCAAAATTAATTCTCTTTTGATGAATTAATTATGAATACAAGTTGACATCCCCGGCTGAAAAATAAAATGGGAAACATTTATTTTTTTTAATAGTTTATACATAGGTTTTACATAAAAAATATTATTTTAAATACACAACACAAATTCACACATTTAAGATTCTTTTGAAGAGGTTGAGACGTGGAGGCGTCTTCTTCATAGAGTAGGTCTTTATTGATAAGTATTCTTGGTCTTCATAGTCTTCGAAGAATGAATGTTCGTACTTCACTCACAATTCTTCCTTTTTATTCTTCGCATAAAATGCATAAATATCAGAAAAGAAAGATCATAAAGATCTTAAAAAAAGCTTTAGAAGTGCAAAAATTGCATATTCATTAAGTGTGACCACTCTCCCAAATTCAAATATCATTGTTGTTTAAGTGAAGCTAAGCTAAAGGGACCTATATTTAAATATTATTGCGCCAGGGGAGAGTGATCCCCCTCACCTCTATCATTCCCTAATATAATAAAAATCGAAAGACATGCATTTAATTTTGGCCGAAGAGAACTTTCATAGGCCTAAGGCCTAATTAATTTTGTCCGAATAGAAGAAACTTGTTGTATTTTCATTGGACTTATCATCTTAACACAAGGATCCGAACTGAACTGAGTACTGATGATGAAATAGCTGCCTAAATCTATTAATCATTTATCGAAAGGTTGTTATTACTCTCCACAAGAGAATCTTTATATTCACTTGCTGTTCGAAATCAATGTGATCAGAATCAAGAATCCAATGAAACATGACAAGTTTCGGTTTTTGAGTTATATCAAAAATAAAAAAAAAAATAAAAAACAAGAACTCGTCACTTCATTCCAAACTCTAGACTGCCTAACGCCTAACGGGGGTAAACAGTGATTTTTGATTGCATGCTGATTTTCTAGCGAACGGAAATCAGAGAGAGCTCAAGTTTACAAAATATATTTACAAAAAAATAATGTCCCTTAATTCTAACAACATTTGAAATAATAAAGCAGAATAAAAAGATCCATTGACATTTTAAAGTTTCAACAAATAGAGAAAAAATAAAATTTGGTTTCGTTGATACGACTCAACGAAGGATTAAGTGGGGAGGTAAATAAATAAAAATTTTTAAAAATTTCAAAATATATCAAATTAATTTTGCTCTAAATAAATTGAATAAGTGTTTGCTTATTAAAATTTTATGATTTTTGTGAGTTTTCTTTTATCTAATAAAGTTCCAAATAATTCAGAAGGATTTGTCGGGACTTCTCTTAATGATTCACACTCATGTCACATATAAATTAATATTCAACCATTAAAGGAATTTACAAATTAATTTATAGCTTTTGGAGTTTGATCCAAGGACTCTATATAAAGAATTGCAAATTAACTTGTATATGGCATTTAAATGTGAACTGCTGATAAAGAAGTGCCTAAAATACTTCAAAAAAATTATGAAATAATTATTAAATAAATTTTATACTAAGAAAAATTATAAAATTATAAAATTTTAGCAGTCACCATGGGCGTAACTAGAGAATCTGGCTGGGGGGGGCCATGGGACCAGCCATCCCTGCTGGGGGGGGGGGCATGAGACCAGATAACCTCGGTGGGCGAGTCATTCCACGTCAAATCGATACACTTTTTAACCTCACCATCTCAGATTATAGAGAAAAATTAATTAAAACAACCCTTGCGTTAGTTTTTTGTCATAATTGGGAAAAATTACACAGGCTAGCAGAATTTCAATTAAAACGTTATATTCTCTATATCTCTAAAACTAGAGCTATTCGAGCAAAACGGACGACATTTTTGGAAAAAGGACGTCGCATATACTCGGAGATCAGCTCAAAATACCCCCGGTACCAAAGTTAGCCTGTGTAGTGGCGTACAGAGGCCTGTGGGGGTTGGGGGCCTGGGGCGGCACTAGAAGAGGGGGGCCTTACATTGAATTTTTTTTTTGGGGGGGTGCTCATCTTTAAATATCTTTCTCCCTCAATACACAAAAATATTTTTAAAATACCGTATATCCCTGAACCCCAAGACCCCGGGGCCTCTCAAAGAGAAATTTTTTTTTTTTTTTTCCTAAATTTTTCCGTTTTTACTTGAGCCCTGAGACCCCGGGGCCTATTTAAAGAGAAATTTTCATTAAATTTTCTTTTTTTTTAATCAAAATTTTCCCATTTTTACTTGACTCTGAGGGCCCCGGGGCCTCTCGAAGGGAAATTTTTATTAAATTTTGTTTTTTTTTATCTAAATTTTTCCGTTTTTACTTGAGCCCTGAGGGCCCCGGGGCCTATTTAAAGAGAAATTTTCATTAAATTTTCTGTTTTTTTAATCAAAATTTTCCCATTTTTACTTGACTCTGAGGGCCCCGGGGCCTCTCAAAGGGAAATATTTAATTTTTTTTTTTATATATATATGAGGGCCTATGCCGGCTCGGGGCCTGAGGCGAACCGCCCCCTCGCCCCCCCCCTCGGTACGCCACTGAGCCTGTGTAATTTTTCCCAATTATGACAAAAAAACTAACGCAAGGGTTGATTTAATTAATTTTTCTATGATCCCATCATGATCCCTCGATGAGGCTTATATTATCTTTTAACCTTTAAGCAAGGACCATTTTAGAATTTTTTCAAAATTTTCGAAGTGGTACTTTTTGAGAAAAATTAATTTAAATTTTTGATTTTGAAATTAAAATTTTTTTTTAATTACCACCCCAGGTGTGTTGTATATCATTGGAAAGGGTGTCTGAAAAGCTGTAAAATGACACCTCATTCATCTCTCTATCTCATCTCTAAGAGATTTTAGAGCAATTTAAATAGATGAGGTTAGGTCGATTTTTTGCCATTTTTGACAAATTTAACCCGCCATATTTCTTAAACGAGTTGAGATATCAAGTTGAAATTGGGGCTTTTTCTTAGTCTCTATTGACTCTACCTATGACCCAAATTTCATACAAATCTGAGATGGTGATGTTAAAAAGTGTATCGATTTGACGTGGAAAGAATGACTCGGGCCTGGAAAGCCCCATATTTTCTCAATTTTTCTTGGGGCAAAGATCTTTCTGGGGGGGCCACGAGCCTTCTGGGGGCCAGGCCCCCCCCGGGACCCCCTAGTTACGCCCATGGCAGTCACTTAAGTCAAGGACTGATTATATATAATTCAAATAAACCATTTAAGATGTCAAAAATTTGATAACTTTAAATTTAATTTTTATTTTGCTTTTTACAATTTTTACTTATATAACTATTGCTTGCGGAAGAAGAGTAAAGAGACACTGGAGTTATTATATATAAATCAAATTCTTAATTAATTATAAAATTGAACATTTTACATTTACAAGATAGCTACTTTCGAAGAAATTTTTCAAAAAAAAAAAAAAAAACGATTTTTCGCCGTGTGCTCTCAT
Organism: Euborellia annulipes; assembly: GCA_023213315.1. NCBI lineage: Eukaryota > Metazoa > Arthropoda > Insecta > Dermaptera > Anisolabididae > Euborellia > Euborellia annulipes. The sequence goes on along the minus strand of JAKCPI010026754.1, from coordinate 1,132 downwards.
GCGGTAAAATGACGTCATATCGAAAAAAAGAAAATATGAATTTTATTAAATTTAAATAAAATAAAATTAAATTCATTTTTTGTACTGAATCTCTAAATTTGTATTTACTCGTTTTTCGCAAGCAATAATAAAAATAATAAAAATAAGCGGATCTGAGGGGGTTTAGGGGGTTGAAAAAAAACCCTTCGAAATTAAAAATTGACAAAAACAAATTTTAACAAGTCTAAATACAAATTTTGAAAATTAAACATTTAAATTTATAGAAACCGTCCCCTGAATCGTCGATGCCAGGATCTGCTTATTAAAAATAAAGAGGAGACTCAGATTGGTAAAAATATTTGCAGCCAATTAATACATTTTGTAGCAAAATTGTTTAGTTTTGGTTTTTGTGTTTATATTGATATTATAAGGTTTATTATGTGTATGTATAGTTTAAAAAATGGCTGCTTCAATTAATTAATTTGAATTTTTTTGATGAAATGTCTTTAATTTGAATATTTGATTCAAAATATAATTTTTAGTTTGTAAATAAAGAATTAAAAAATCTAAATGGGCCTTATGTCCATTCCTACTCCTATAGAGAGGGCATGTAAATACCTTGTTTCATTTCCATCCTCCATTTCCATCGAATCGCTCGAAGAATACACTGAAAGAGAAGCCCTGAAGCTAAAAACCCACCCTTTCTTCAATACCTATTAGCTAAATGTTTGCCAGAATGGCAGAACACACCTTATAACTTGAAGACTTGGTGATCTCGCAGAAAGGCAGCAGCAAGGAAACCTAACCTAAAGAGGAAGAGAGTTTGGGGCCTAAAATACCTGTGTGTGTGAGTGTTTGAGAGGAAGGGTAGGGAGGTAGAGGATTGAGAGAGTTATTTTCATCTTTAAGGTGCGCGTCTCGGAAAACCGTTAAAACACGATTGACTCGAGGCGGCACCAGATGGCGTTAGTGTTCCCCCATTGAAATACACGCAACTTGATCCATTTCATTCTAGACTTTCCAGCTAATTAATTAAAGGCAAAAGATTAATTATTTTTTAACACAATGATTACTAATTTAATTATCTACAACTTATAGAGCTCCTTTTAAATATCTTTTTTATTTTATGCGATTAATCTAAAAAAAATTTTTT
>JAKCPI010026753.1:0-63512 GCA_023213315.1 Euborellia annulipes | reverse complement strand
AACTGGATCGAATAAAGAATAAGTGGCTAGTTTTCTATGAAAGGTGACTTTTTCAGATTTGTTTCTTTTACCATTCTTTTAAATTAGCCTAAAAAAGAACGCGGAAAGCCAATTTGGACCAAATATCGCCAAAATAACAAAAATATTGAAGAAATATTAAGATAAATTTAACTTTTAAAAAAATAGGTTTGAATAGAAGGCCATGCAAAAAAAAAAAAATATATTTTATTAATTTATCTATTTTTTCTCGTCAGACCACACATTTCGACTGCTGTGCCGCAGATCCCTCTTTAGCCATACGCCAGCTGACTGCCGGGAGATTAAATGCATTCCTGGAGCATGGATAGAGAGGGGTGGCACAGCGGTCGAAACCTGTGATCTGAGGAGAAATAATTAGTACTGTCCTGGGTGAGTGCGAATAAAAATTTTAACTTACTGTTTTGAATTATAAAAAAGACAACCAAAGTATGCCACCGGGTAACCAGTGATCATTGAATCCTGAAATTGTATTATAATTATAAAAAAAAATAGGGAAAAGATTTATGTTTATTAATAAAGTTAACTTCAATACGACCTGCAATGATATATGGGAGTGAGACTTGGCGGATAAAGAAAGCACAGGGAAGAAAGTTGGATGTAGCGGAAATGAGAATGGTGGTGGGGGGCATTGGGAAAATCAAGAAGGGATGAGGATTGAAAAGATCCAGGAAAGTAGGTTGAGATGGTTCGGTCATCTGATGAGATATGTGGGGAAAAGAATGTTAGATTTGAAGGTGGAAGGAAAGAGACCAAGGGGAAGGCCTGTGTAAATGAGGACTGCAGGCAGAAGAAATTGGAGTGAGAGCATGACAAAAATGGCAGATAAATAAACACAAGCTTTTTAAGAATTTTTTTCTACTATATTTCATTTAATATTACAGCCAAAATAGCTCAATAACTGTTTATTTAGCTGATAAATACAATGGACTAAGATTTATTAGTTAAATTCATCTTCATATTTCTTCAAAGTTTTCGTTATTTTTAGATAGGTAGCAACCGTTGAAAACTTTATTAGACTCCGATTCCAGGGAATATAATCACCTTTACTCCGACTCTCTAGCCCTGGATCAATTCTAATAAAAATATCCATCTTTTTTCTATAAAAACAAATAATCACATTGGGGTGCTTTATTATTGACCTTCACTATATATATACATTTTTAATTTAGTCATTTTTCAGCTACTGAACATTTATGATAATTTTCAATTAAGGAAGGAGATAATTGCATTTATCGATGGCTTCCTGCAGGTTTGAGAATTTTATAAATAAAACTGTGTAAAGGTATCTCGTAGCCGCGCCTTCATTTATTTTTTAGATAAATATAATATGTGATGCGGAAAGTGAAAAGGGACCTCTTGTCGAAAATTTGACAAATTGAGTTATTGATATTTTATTGTACCAGATGATGACCTGAACATTTGAGACCAAAACAACTATGATATCTCAAAAACTAAAAAATTTACAGCCTCGCATTTAAACATTTGGAACAATAAAAATAAAAATCGATATTTTTGACCTAGTTCGACCAAAATGCCCTTACCGATAATTACTCCGCCGACAAGAGATCCCTTTTCATTTTCCGCATCACATATTTGCCTATATGTGATTTTTGCTTACTCTTACCTGGGCAATCGTAGAACCCATCACAAGAGCACATCTCCTCCATCAGTTCAGAACACTAAGTACCATGGGCGTAACTAGGGAATCCCCCTCCCCAGAGGGCTCGTAGTCCCCCTCTCCAGCCAGTTACGCCCATGCTAAATACAGTGAAGGTCTAATTCAAGCACCTTTTTCACATATGATTATTTCATTGTTTTAAAAAAACTGGTAGCACAGCACACAACTTTCTCTTATCTTTGGTAATTGAAAGTTGTGTTCTGTGCTTGTCATTTTAGGTCCATTATTGAGCTGAAAGCATTGTACAGTTAGAAATAAGTTTTATTAATTATTTTATATTTACATGATAAAACGAGTATATATATATAATATTAAAAGGTGTGATCGCTTGCTGAGAATCTTACGTTAGTGGCGAAAGTCGGAAAATTCAATTTTTGAGTTAACCCGGCTATTTAAATATGTATATGTTTATAAAACTTTCAAACGCCTTTTCTAGAATTGTTCAATATCGGACTTTCGCCATTCAGCATTCTCAGCAGGCGATATAGCTTACATAATGACAGAGCATTAAGTCAAATTATGGAGTTGTTCGTTGGTGTGTATTTATTATACATAAATTATTTGTACAAAACACAATACAATGCTATCAGCTTTGTATACAATGCGCCAAGTTTGTTACAAAATAGTTTTGGTTAAAAAAAGATATTTTTTCACATAGAATATTTAAATGTGTTAAGTTTTGAGGTCTTGGAAGGTTCGGTGGCGTGGCTCAGATGGTATGCCGAAATCTTTTGTTTACATTTTGAAATATTGAAGAGCTAATTGATTGTCGACTTAAATAAAAAAACTCTAGCTTAGGTAGGTTATATGGTTTAGTAAAAATTCATAAAGGAATAGCTTCTAACCATTGCATTAACGATCGAGCAGTTTAAACGAAAATATAATTTAATTAATACAAATCAATCAACCGAACTTGCAAAAAAAATGATATTTTTCGATTATGCCATGTTCCTAGACTCTCAGAAAATATACATAAAACATTGAAACAGTATTAATAATTTGAATAAAGATTAAGAAAGAACGACAAAACTTTTAATATTATAAAAAAAATATATATATAAATACATACATTATATATAATCTAAGAGAAACGAAATGTTTGTAAACAGTTATATATATATTTCAATGACAAATTCTCATCATTCACACGTACCCTGAATTTGACATCATTTTAACGTATATATTACTCTACAAATAAAAAAATTATTACAAAAATTTGTTTTCTTATTTCATTTTGACATTTTCTTAAATATTCAAATTTTTCTTTAGGTAATGATTACGTGAATATATCGGCAATTTGATTTTCAGAAGTGACGTATTCTTTTCATAGTTTTCACCGATATTTATCATCAATGTGCTTCGAACATTACAAGATACATTAAATAGTGCTTTGATTATCATCATTTAAAATAATTTTTTCATTAATCATATCTTGTAAAAGTTGCTTTAACCAAATTGACTCTTACAGCTTCATAAGCATCACCATGTTCTGCTTCAGTCGTTGATGTTGACACAGTTGCCTAACCAGGGACTTCATTTCAGTTTTTGCTGGGGGGGGGGGGATTTTTTTCCTAATTTTTATCTACACCATCTTCTATACTAATTTATAAAGAGAGAGTGTTAGTTTGTATGTAAGTGCTAAGCTCAGAAATTAGCAAACCTATTTTAAAATTCCTCCCATTCCTCCTCCCCAAATGACGTCCCTGTGCCTAATGCCTAGAGGAGCAACCTTCTCCTGATAATTGATCTCCTAGTATCAGGATCGTTAGTAAAATCTGCGTCTGAATAACCACATAAAAGTGTTGTATTCAATTCCATGTTTCGGTGTAGGTTTTATTCCAATGGGCTTATCATGGATTCGACTGAATTCCATACATTAACAGCGAACATGATGTCCGGACGAGTAGTGATGGCTAAAAACATCAATCAACTACTTCTCGATAGGGTAAAGATCTTCTAACAAGCAATCAGTATTTTTGGATAAAATGGTGTTAGGATCAGCTGGTATTCAAATTGTTTTAGCTTCTTTCATATTACAATTTTCTTGATATAACTTTCTGAATGAATAAAAGTTGAACCATCATTTTTCGTTACTATTTCGATACCAATAAAATATTCACCCTCGGTCATTCCCACTTCACTTCATTAGTAGTTCTCATCTTGATCGTCAACATTTTTTTTAATTAATAGAACATGTTTCTTCCGAAATGTTCCAATGAAGACACTTGGATCAGCTAAGCTTTGTCTTGAAGCCATAGTTTTTCAAGAAATCATTACATTTTTTTATTCCATCATCTTGCAGCTTGCTTCAAGCCATGAAGAGCTTTTCTTAATTTACAGACTTGATTTTATTTATTCTTACTTACATATATACACATATATCTCTTCATCGATTTCTTAATGGAGAACTGCTGTGTCAAATTGGATCATTTTATATTTTCTTTTTATTCGAGGCCGGTTCGTACTGTATCAAATCTTGAAGTGGATGCGTAAGTTTCGATTCCCTCACTTTGCAAAAATCCTTTGGCACATAATCTGGCTTGAAACGTTCATTTTTTCCATTAGGTAACTATTTAATGCTAAAAACCGATAGTTTACCTTCTTTCGTTTATTTTACTAAATGCTCAGATTGTCTACCACCAACGAGAGCCCCACGTCGTTCATATTAATCAAAAAAATGGCTGGTTATTTAATATATAAAAGTAATATGTATTATTTCAAAATATTGTTCATGGATAAAGAATAAATTTCATGTACTTATTTTTGAGAAATTATGTATTAACTTCCGCTGCAAAAACTAGTCTGGTTTCTACATGTACTTTTTCATTTATTTCACATTTTGATTAAAATTCATAAATTAATTATTTTTTAGATGCTCTTTAAAATGCATATTCTCATTTTGTCCTCTAATGTTTAAAGCATACTCATGGGCGTAACTAGAGAATTTGGCTGGGGGGGGGGCATGGGACCAGCTATTCTCCGGTGGGCCTGGAAAGTCCCATATTTTCTCAATTTTTCTTGGGGCAGGGAGCTTTCTGGGGGGGGGGGCACTCCCCTAGTTACGCCCATGAGCAAACTTTACTCTTGTGTTTCATAAGTTAGACAACAAAATATAAGTATATTCCCTTGTTTATAAATTTCTTGAATTCTATCTAAAGGGCCTTGACGGAATCTAAGTATATCGTCGGTACAGTTCAAGACTGGTCTGGTAATTAAAAAATTGTTAGTTTTTCATATTTCTTTATTGCTAAAAAAAAAAAACCCTGGCTCGAAGAAGAACCAGGACCAGGCCTACCAGGTCTACAGGCTAACAGCGTTTTTGAGGCCTTGTATGGTCAATACAATGGCTCTTCCTCTCTCAACCTTGATCTTGGTTTTCTAGATCGCAGGCCGCTACTTCTTAATTCAAGTAACTCCCCAATTTTATCACATGGCTGCATGGGCGTAACTAGAGAATTTGGCTGGGGGGGCCATGGGACCTATCCTCCGGAGGGCCTGGAAAGCCCCATATTTTCTCAATTTTTCTTGGGGCAGGGAGCTTTCTGGGGGGCCATGCCTCCCCGGCACCCCCTAGTTACGCCCATGCCTCTCCCTCCCCTAACGCGTTACGTAATATGTGGACAACTCCTAAGGTATTTATTTAAAATTTATATAATATTCGTTTATTTAATAAAAATTGGGAGTGCGGAGATTGCTAATAAAAAGAAAAAAAAAAAAAAAACTGTTTTAAAAATGTTATATACAGATAAAAGGGAAAATTTCAGAGAATATAAAACGATGATCCTTTTTACTATCATTTGATTGGTTGAATGGATGGTTAAATTAAAGAAAAAATATATTCTTAATTATTCAATTTTAGTTCGATGTGAATATTCTCTAGGAAATTCTAAACTCATTACAAAAAATCGGATGCGAATTGGATGCACGGTTTCCGAGTTATAGGCGATTGAATTATCAAAGTTTTTATTCATTTCCAATCTTATTTAATTCGGCTCTTAAATTGGTCAAAGGAGGGGAGGGTCGTGAGTGGCGGGTTCCCCCACGCCTCTGCTCTGATTGTTGTTGAGGAGAAATGCCGCCAGTCGCCTCTCCCCCTTCCACTCTTTTCTAAGAAATTTTCTCTTTTTAAAAATAATAATTTAATAGCTTTTAAGTTATTTTTTTTTTTTTTTTTTGACATTAGGAAGAATTATAAAAATTGAACGAGAAAAAAAAATTAATTAAGCAGTCAGAGAATATTGCCAAATAAATGATAGTTATCAAGAGTAAAGTGGTCTTCAGAAGATTTCAACGGCAAAATAAGAATATACATTTTAAAGAGCATCTAAAAAATAATTGATTTATTAATTTAAAAAAAAATATCCTTAGAGCGAATTTTGAGAAAATCGAAAAAAAACTGAAAAACTACATCAGTAAAGTACTAGTACTTTTTGACTGATGTTGATTAAAAGCTTATTTTCACGTCTCAGAGGGGTGTCTAACTTAAATATAAAATTTCACCCTCCTAGCTCAATTCCTTCATGCTTAAAATTTAACACACATAGGCAAGAGAATGTTAAAAAAAAAAAAGGGGGGGGCCGTGAGATATTTATTTGGTTCCCAACGGGGCCGCGACTCAAAAAGTTTAACAAGCACTGAACTAAAGGTCTAAAGGGATGGATTTTATTATTTAATATATTTATGAGAAATAAGCATCTCTTTGATTCAAGACAAAATATTTTGAAATTTTATTTTTTCTCAAAGGATTGAATTCTTTATAGATAAATATGCATTCTTTTATTCTTATGGTTAAAAAAAGTTTCGAATAAAATTTTATAAAAGCATAAAAAGATGAAATCAATCAATTTGTCAATAATTTCAAATGCTGGGAGAGCATCAATTTGTTTTTTCTAATTCGATCTGCGCCCAGAGTGCAGCCAGGGAGCCTCGCTTCACTCTTGTCTAGACTTTTCTTCTCGCGCACAATCGCTTTTTAAAAACTCGCTATACCTCTCTTATTTTTCGTTGGATTTGTGGAAAAATGCAAAACTGGTCTTTTCAATCAATTATAAAGCTATAGACATTTTTTTATTTAACTACGACCACATAAAATGGGGGTTTATTAATGGGCCTTTTACATCTTCAAATTTTAACTGCCTCTTTCATTTTCTAATTATCCTAATTTATTGTTTTTTAATTAAATAAACACATTTAGGCCTTGATATTGATTGAATAACTTAGTATATAAATTATTCAAGCAAAAACAATGAAATTTTAGTCTCAAAACGTTCTGAAAATGATTAAAAATCGATTTTCCAAATTTATTTTGACATATTAATTTTTACTTTCTCTTAAAATTCAAAAATCAATTATTTTTTTGGTGCTGTTCTCATTTTGCTTTCAAAATTGTTTGAAGACCACCATGGGCGTAACTAGAGAATTTGGCTGGGGGGGTATGAGACCAGCCATCCTCGCTGGGGGGGGGGCATGGGACCAGCCATCCTCCGGTGGGCCTGGAAAGCCCCATATTTTCTCAATTTTTCTTGGGGCAAGGAGCTTTCTGGGGGGGGGGGGCAGGCCCCCCGGCACCCCCTAGTTACGCCCATGCTTGGCTGGTAACAGAGCCCTTTTATTTCTACCCTATATAGAAATATATAGAAAAATATTGTTTCATGTCAAAATTCGATGTCGAGATTTTGATGGATCTTCACGTTTTGAGGTCCCCTGAATCCAAAAAGTGGTTTTCGCGACATGGTCTGTCTGTTGTTTCTGTGGTGTGTGGTCAATTTTAAGCATGAAGGAATTGAGCTATGAGGCTGAAATTTTATATTTAAGTTAAACACCCCCGGACCGACAAAATAAGCTTTTAATCAAAATCGGCCAAAAAGTACTAGTACTTTACTGATGTACTTTTTCAGTTTTTTTTCGATTTTCTCAAAATTTGCTCTAACGATTTTGATTAAAATTCAAAAATCAATTATTTTTTAGATCTCTTTCAAATGTATATTCTCGTTTTGCCCTCAAAATTGTTTGAACACACTTTACTCTTGTGCTTCATAGGAAAGATAGGAGAAATAAATGGTTCCATGGTAACCGAATTTAAATCTTTTTCTTTTTATTAGATTAAAAATCAATTATTATTTAAACCCCATTTTTTTTTTCGGAGAAAACATATCTCTCTCTCTCACAAAACTATCTTCTCTCTTTCTACCGTTTTAAATTTTTCTACCTTATCTTCGCATTTCCAATGTTAATTTCCTATAGGGATTTGTATGTTAATTTCGATTCAAAAGGGTCCCCTTTGAACTTTTTACCATTTAAAATTTTTTTTCCAATTCTTATGAAATTTTGTATTTATTTACGAATCTATATTGTGTATAAAATGTCCAAATATGAGATTAAAATTTTGAAAAATAACCATAGTTTATTTGAACAATCAACATTTAAAATCAAGTTTGAAACTAAGTGCTATGAAACTAAATATATCTCGACACAAAATCTTGGACCACACAGTCCAACTTTCTCTTACCGAAGAAGAAAAGTTGTGCCACCACCAATTTTTAATAATATGTAGTTTATTTCATTATATTTATTATATTTTCTGGGCTCTACCTAAATTATATTGTATCAATTACTACTTAATTAAAGAAATCCTTAAAATTTTTCTTTTATTTTTAAATTTAAATAGAATTATTAAACATTGCTAACTTTAGTCAGTATATTTTTTTCTAGCATCCGTGCCTGTTAGATTGCAAACAAATTTTAAAATTAGATAAATTAAAAATAATAATATATAATTTTAAAAATACTTGATAAAATTTAAATTAATACAGAAATATTCAAAAAGATTTATAATAATATATTTAATTAAATAATTATTAAAAAAAAAAATAATTTAAAGGAAGCTTGTCACGGTGCTGCGCTCTAGCAGTCAAATTTAGCTTTATAAAATAAATGTTATCCAATCAACATATATTTGTTTTGAGATTAATCTGGAATTATTGTAAAAAACGTTATTAATAATGGCTGTTTTAGCTGCAGCTGCACTTTTAGATGAATTAATGGGTAGAAATAGGAATATAGCACCAACAGATAAAGTCAAAGAATTAAATTGGGAAGATCCCGAGGTAAACGAAAAAAAAAATGAATTTCCTAACCTCACTTTTTTTTGTTCTCAAATCATCCATCAATTTCATGTCCATTTCAATTTTATTGATAAAACTCTAAACATTTTTTTTACAGTATTGTAAATTATACATGGTGAAATTTTGCCCTCATGATTTATTCGTAAATACGCGAGCTGACCTTGGCCAATGCCCAAAAGTCCACGATGATGAAGTGAAAACATTATTTGAAAAATCAAATAGCTACAAAAAGCAACAGTACGAGGATGAATTTATTCGTTTCTGTCAGAGTATGCTTAATGAAGTTGGCCGAAAAATTGTTAAGGGTAAACAACGTCTAGCTCTTATAGGAAAATCTGAAGCCGTAAGTATCAATGAAAAGCCTAAGTATTCAAAAATATATTCACGCACATTTTGTAATAAAAAGTTTTCTCGGAAATGTTTATTATTCAATTATTTTATTTAATTAATAAGACAATATTAGACAAATTCAATATATTACAGTCAAAATAGATTAAGAAATGCCATTTTTTCCCTATTTTAAATATCTAATAAATATTTCAAATACAGTCAAAGAAATAAGGAATGGAGATAATTTAACACATTTGGCTACGCCATTCTTAGAAATACTAACTGCGGGGTTATAATATTTTTTTCAACGTTCTGGAAACCACTGATGTCCAAAAAAAGAGTTGATTGTCTCGGAATAGTAGGATGAAAATAAGACTCATTCATGTGTGCTCTCTGCCTTCTCTGTACAGTGAGGGTCGATATTAAGTCCCACCCATGTGTTTTCTACTTGTGATTATTTCATTATTTTTATAAAAGAAAATGAAAATCTTTATTGGAAATTTTCTAGGATTGAATCATGAAAGTTTCCATTAAAAAATATATAATATATTTTTAAAAACAATGAAATAATCACAAGTAGAAAACGCATGGGTGGGACTTGATATTGACACTCACTGTACATCTCAAACACATGAGTCCATGAGAGATACTCTTCCTCATACTGTTAGAGCTTGTTTTGAATTTAAGTGCACAGATAGCGAGTGGAATCGAATGATCATCCAAACTGTTGGAATGTGGATACACCGCCAACCAAAACGTTCATTTGCTGCAACAGTGTCATAAGTCAAAATTTCCATTTTTTCAGGAGATCAAAAAAAAAAACAAAATAAAATTGTAACACATTTTTATAGAATTTTGAATTAAAAATGGTAGCTATACAAATTAATTCTTTATTATCGAAAATATCATTGGTACACCTTCCACAAAGGTTCTTTTTAACTGAAATGTTACGGTTTTGAGGTCAACAAAGAAATTTAAAAAAAAATTGTGATTCAAAAAAGTAGAAATTTGGTGGAAAGTTCAGACATGTCCCTCCGTCAGGGAATAGAGTTTGTTTACCTGTCCTTACTATGCCAATAACTCAATAAAGGCGATATTTGAATTATGACACTATTGCAGCAAATGAGCGAAAAGTCATTCTTGCTCGTGAACATGGTTCAGTAAGAAGATATTCGCGTGCCTAGGGTCCCGGGTTCGTTTTCGCCCCAAGAGAGAAAAATTTATTTCATTTGAATTGGCTATCAATCATTTCAAATAGATAAGGATGGGGTCTAAATGGCCTTAGATGCCGAGAGAAACAAATAAAGAAAGTCTTTTTTTAAAAAGGCATTTGGATTATTCCAGATTGCTAACTCCGGAGCAAAATAGTTCCATGTACAAATAAGTATATGACATTTATGTTTTAAAAAAATGTCTCGGTCTTATTTGAATATCCCAGTATATATATACATTAAATATCTAAATGTAACTCACTAATTTTGAAAGAGTGCCATCTAATATCTTAAAGAGTTTATTTTCTAGCTGCATACATATAAACTAAGATGTAAGCTAGCTCCGAGAATTATACTTATTGAGGACTTGCCTAAACTAAAAGGTATTCTCATTCAATTTTAAGACCATACTCAAAGGGAAATGGACTTTGAAAAGAAATCAGTCCCCCAGGATAGTACCCATAGTATAACTTATCGATTTCATGATCCACACATCTAGGAAACAGCAGGGACACTCTTAATTATTATTTTTTCTTCATCCCAAACTTTAGTTTTTTTCAAACCTTATAATTATTTTAACGTTTATGATGAATAATCTTTGCTCAATGATAACAGTAAAATCACATTGGTCAAATATAATATTATAAATGTGTAAACAATATAAGTAATTATTTAGAATGTTTATTGAAAATTGAGAATATCATTTATAAGAAATACATCAAATTTATTCATCTTATGTCATTTTCATTTAACCATTTAATTAATTAATTTTCTTTTGCCAGATATTGAAATATGAGATAATTTGTGATTAATCTGAAAAATTTGCCTAATATTGACTTATTATTTTTAAATAAAATAATCTATATAGCCAATTTATTTGCATGCTTTTTTCAATTAATTTGTTAAATGATCTAGGAAATTTTGGTTTGTGTTTAATTAAAAAAAAAAAATAAATAAGTAATATTATCCATATAAATAAAAAAATCATAATTTATTTATTTTTTCATTTACATAAATTCAAGGATCCATAGGACTGACATTTAGGGAAGTGTTTAGAAAATTAAAATCTAAAAGGTTAGTAAAAGTACATATATATACTTAAATATATATATATATTTGTGTCAATTTGAAAATTTTTTCTATTTTAAAAACTATTAAGCCTCTTCAAAATTTCTTGTATGCATCATATTTTATTTTACATTAAAAATAGGAATTTTTGAAAATAAATATTTTCCCAATTATACATCTCGCTTTTTATTCTAGGTCGAAATAGGATAAGAAGCAATCAATGCAAATACCCTATAAAATTTCCAAAAAAAAAAAAAAGATTTATTTCTCTTATAATCGCCTGATTCATTTGTTAAATATCTCTATTTATATTTATTTTTAATACAATTTCTATTGGCTCTTTAGGTTTCATTAACACCAGCCCAAACACAAAAGAATGAAGAACAGATAAAGTTCCTTACTGCAAAAATTAACAAATTAGTTGATGAAGCAGAACAAATGGGAATTCAAGGAAACGTGGAGCAGGCTCAAGGTCTCATGAAACTCTGCGACCAACTTAAAGAAGAACGAGAACAACTTAGAGGAAGTAATGATAACAGTCATTGGCAGGCAAGGATAGCATCTATTACTAGTCTATATACTAACGATGTAAGTGACTGTATAATCCTTGAAAGGGAAAGGAACAGGAGTAGAAAAAAAACAAGCAATTGAGACATTTCACGTTTTTACTTTCTTTTACTCTATATATGAAAAATATAGAGAGAGAAAGTATTGTTTATTGTCCCATCATTACTCTTTGATTATTGTTTAGATGTTAGTTATATGGACACAATACATATATAGGATTGTGTCCTTTTAACTTCTCCGAACAGCTAAACAACAAAAACTGATAATGCTACAATAAAAAATCTGGTATGGTTGGTCGCACCAGATTTTTTTGTGTCGAGATATATTTAGTTTCCCATAGCACCAAACTTGTATTTTAAATGTTGACTGCTTGAAATAAACTATGTTTATTTTTCAAAATTTTAATCCCATATTTGGACATTTTATACACTATAGAGAATCCTAAATAAATACAAAATTTCATAAGAATTGGAAATCATTTTTTAAAATGCCAAAAGTTCCAAAGGGGACTCCCCTTTTGAATCAAAATTAACATGCAAATCCCCATAGGGAATTAACATTGGCTCTATGGAAGGAAGAGCCTGAGAATGAATTTGAAAAATCTGAAATACATCAGTAAAGTGTACTTCAAACAATTTTCACGAAAAATTTTATCGATATACTTTTTAAAGAGCATCTAAAAAATAGTTGATTTATTAATTTTAATCAAAATTGGAAAACGTTTATATTCTTTTGCCATGGCATCCATTTCTCCTTTTTCCTATGAAGTACAGTGAGGGTCAATATTAAGTACCACTCATGAGATTTTTACATGTGATTATTTCATTGTTTTTATAAAAAAAAATGAAAATCTTTATTGGAAATTTTTTAGGTTTGATCCATGAAAGTTTCCATTAAAAAATAAATAATATTTTTTTTTTAAAACATTGAAATAATCACAAGTAGAAAACGCATGGGTGGGACTTAATATTGTCCCTCACTGTACAAGAGTAAAGTGGGCTTTAAAAGATTTCAAGAGCAAAATGAGAATATACATCAAACAGCATCTAAAAAATAATTGATTTTTTGATTTTAATCAAAATCATTGTTTGAGCAAATTTTGAGAAAATCGAAAAAACTGAAAAAGTACAAAAGTAAAGTACTAGTACTATTTGGCCGATTTTGTTCAAAAGTTTCGTGTCACGTGTCAGAGGGGTGCCTAACTTAAATATAAAATTTCAACCTCGTAGCCCATTTTTTTCATGCTTCCAAGTGTCCACACAGACAGATTATGTTGCGAAAATACTTTTTTGGAATCAGGAAACCTCAAAATATATATAGTATATCCATCAAAATCTCGACATCGAATTTTGGACATGAATCCAATACTTTCTCTCTCTATATATTAACATACATAGGTAAGAAAATTGACGCAAAATATTTCTATTTCTTGTTTAATAAACCTGTTTCTGCTCCTTTCCATAATATTAAGGGGGTTCAGGAGCGACGTCTAAACGTACTTTAAAAAAAACTAGACTATTTTAAGGAATTTTTCAATGCGGTTTTTTTTTAAATGAATTAAATTCATAAGAGATTATTGGGACATCGAGCTATAATTTTTTTAATGACTTATTGAAAAATTATCGTAATTAATTTTTTTGTTATCAAGCAAATACAAAAAAACAATCTGTCCCAATAATCTTTAATTTTTTTTAAATTTAAAAATGAATTTATTGTTATTATTAATCTCATATTAATTAAGAAATTTTTAAAATAAGCTTAGATGATTTATTTAAAAATTATCTGTCAAATGAGTTCAGCATTCTTGCAATAGATGGCAGGATAGTTTTTAGCTACCATTCTGACATCTCTTGGCATATTTTTGAATTACTTGATTTTTGGGCATACTTTTTATGACACACTACGCCATCTTATCGGGAAAAACATGCGTAACCACTTCGCTCCCGAGCCCCCTTATTATATATCTATAAATATGTCTATACCTATTAGAACCCCCCATTCTACTTTTGCTATTGATGCTGGATGCTAAATTAGTGAACTTTCTTATACTAATTAACATACATTTAAGATAAAATTATTTTTCTAGATGAGTTTTATGTTTGATTGGGCATATTTGCTTCCCCTCGAACCAGAACGTTCCGCTTTTGCATGCGGACTACCTTTATCCTAGTCACCGGCCCAACTAACCCAAACTTAATCATTATTGAGAAATGAATCCGGAATCCTCCAAGTAAAATTCCAAAAAATACTTTCTTTAATTTGTCATTATTTTTTTAATTTTTTAAAATAATTTAACTCCTTTCTTAACTTAATTTTATTTGATTTATAAACAAACTTCTTTTTTTCACCAAAGTTAAATCCCTCTATTTTTATTTATGATCTATTTAAAATGACTAGAAAAATTAAAATAAAATTGCGTTTACAGGCTACGGCTGAGTTGGCTGCTGCTCAAGAGAAACAGATGGAAGTGTGCGATGTCTGTGGAGCATTTTTAATCGTCGGCGATGCACAACAGCGCATCGATGATCATTTAATGGGAAAACAACATGTCGGCTATGCCAGACTCAAACAGGCACTTCAAGAAATCACGGTATATAAAAAAATTATTTATTATATACAACTTTCATTTACCATTTTTGGGATTTTTATATCAAAAATTCTCTCCAAAATAAAAGAAATACATTGGTAGAATTTGATAGCTTTTGGAATGATATTCTCATCAAGGAAATGAACAGGTTGTCCAGAAGGTTGGGCGAAGGTTTTTTTTTAAATGTTTTTTTTACTTTCTCTTATTTTTTTTATTAATCAAAAAAATAGCAAAACAACATAAAATGATAACAAGGATTATTGGTGACAACATACCTAGACGGTTTCAAGTCAGTTTCACAGTCTCTGGCCTGTTTTAAGCCTCACAAAAATTTGGAGTCGCTATACATTCTCTGAACCGTTCGTGTAACCGAATATCGCCAGATGAGTTGCGCCGGATCGCCTAAAATTTCACTCGACGCACCCCCAGCCAGTCTGATAAATATTTATTTAAATCATTTAAATACCATATGGTTTAAATAAATATGCCTTGACCCTCTAATATATCGAATTTAATTAATGCGTATCGTTAAAGTCTATATGCCCTAAGATGACGAAGAGATTATTTATATATATATAAGATGGCATATATATATATATATATAGAGTGGTCGTTAAAAATTAAATTTCTTGCGGCGCCCCCTAAAAACCTTTCTTTTGATGAAAAAACACTAGGAAAATTTTTATAATTTTTTTATGTCAAGACAACACGTGCCTCAAGACGATTTAAGTTAATTTTTGGGTATAATCAATAATCAATTAAGTTAATTTTTGGGTATTAATCAATAATCAATTAACTTAAATCGTCTTGAGGCACGTGTTGTCTTGACATAAAAAAATTATAAAAATTTTCCTAGTGTTTTTTCATCAAAAGAAAGGTTTTTAGGGGGCGCCGCAAGAAATTTAATTTTTAACGACCACTCTAATATATATAGTGTTTACTTTATTAATATAAGATAGTTGATTGTACAAAAATAAAACACAGTTTACCCCAAATCAAGTATAATTGGAAAAATTTTTTTTAAATGTGTATAAAGGGGGACCGACTCCCTTTTGAAACGAAATTTACATGCAAATTCCTATATGGATTAGCTTTAGGGAAGGAAAAGCCGAAAAATAAACTTTTTAAAGAGGATCTAAATAATAATTGAATTTTGAAATTTAATCAAAATCCTTAGAGCGGATTTTGAGAAATTCAAAAAAACTGGAAAAATGTACTTTAGTAAAGTACTAGTACTACTACTTTTTGGCCGATTTTGTTCAAAAGCTTATTTTGACTGTTCGGGAAGGTACTGAACTTAATTATACAATTTCAATCTCGTAACTCAATTCCTTCATGCTTAAAATCGTTACTAACATACACACAGCCTAATTTGCTGAACCCACTTTTTTTGGATTCAGGGGATCTCAAAACATGATATCCATCAATATCTCGACAACGGATTTTTTACATGATCGTAATATTTTCTCTATATATTTCATATATAGATAAGAGAAAGTAATACTCTACAACATTGGCCTAATCCCCTCCTCCGGGAGACCAAATAAATAATTTCTAGAGCAGGAGAGGTTAACATGATATTGTGATTCAAAAGAAAGGGTCACACATTCCAAAAAACCTCAAGTCAGGGCTATGCAGAATAACCCATGACCAGCCACTTGACTATGAAGAAACCTTAATGTAAATTATAAATAACTGACTGGCCACATATAAACATTTGGCGCACCGACTTCTGCTCTAGAGCATCTTGTCGGAGATATAATTTTTTTGACCTTCGAAACTTTGTCTTTTCAGGCGTAGAATATTATACCAAAGACCCCAAAGCGATCCTGCTTAATATCACACAGGAACATCCCCTTGAAAAAAACCAAAATCTCCTCCAGGGGCAAATCCTGGTTGCGTGACGCACTGCTCTTCATGTGTTATTTGCGCTGGAATATTCATCAAATCTTAAGGTAGTTTCTATATTTTAAAAAAAATATATTTTTCTTTTAGAAACAACGAGAAGAGAAAGAAAAGAAGAGAGAAGAGGAGAGACGAGAACGTTCAAGTAAGTGTCGTGATGATGATAGACGAAGGGATAAGGATCGTGATCGTGAAAGGGAACGCGAACGCGATAGAGATCGGGATGATCGGCGGCGGAAACGAGATGAAGAAGACAGAAAACGACCTCGAGGTGGACGAGGACGTTCGAGGTGAATATTTTTCTTTTTTATTCTCTTATTCTTCTTAAATATTTATTTATTATAACCTCCGTTTTTTTTTAATTTATTTTATTATTTATTACAAAAATTGATTAGCGATTTCCTTTTATTTTTTATTTTTAATAATTCCTATCTTTTTTAAAATTAAAAAAAAAATTTCAGATTTTATTTTTTTTATTAGGAGATAAAATTAATTAAGATTTGTATTTTTTATTTATCATTTCCATTTTAAAAATTTCTCAATTTTTCTGATCTGCATTTTCGCTATTCGTTACCATTTAGGCCAAATAATTCATTTATTGCAATTTGGTAAAATATAAATATACAATCCCCAAAAATTTTCTTTTTACAAATTGAATCGAAATTTTGTGAATGTTTAATGTCAAAAAAATTTCCTGATCAGTCGCTTTATTACAGTATTTAAAAAAAAATATTAATCTTATTTTTTTGGTCTCCTAATAAATAATTAATATTTATTTATATATAATTAATTAAATTCATTTTCATTCTTATGTTTTATATTAGGCCTATATTATATTTATTTATTTTATTCATTTTAATATATAGAAATAAGTTTATTATTATTATTAATATACTTGTGTTATTAATAATAATAACAACCTTATAAAATTTTTAGAAAAGCAATGATTTATTTATTTACTAAAAAAAATTATCCTATAGGAACATCTGTTATTACATAAATACATAAATGATTTCATTTGACTGAGCTAGAGCAAGCAGCTGAATCAACAATAATTTTATTACTTTAAAAATAATAGTATATATACAGTTGATGAGCGTGCAGCCAGGTAATAAGTCTCCACGAAATTAAACTCTCTATTAAGGAAACTGTTTCTGTTTTTTTTCCTATTGGATTAATTTTGATTTTAAAATTTTTTGATTTTATTATTATTATTTATTTAGTTATTTTTTTGAAACAATGAATCCACGACAAAATCAGGAATTTCGTAATATATACTCTTTATATATTCAAGTCTATGAAATCTGATGGAAATAATTGATTCAAATTCTAAAAATGACGGTGAAAGGAAAGGTGAGGAACCGCCGCAAGCGGGACCAAGCCAGGGTATGCCTGAGATGGAAAGAATTTCAAATTTTATATCTCTTTCTCTTTTTTCTCTTCACATAACTCATTCTATAATATTTCTGTTCGGATTAAATATATTCTGAAATTTACAGACATGTGAAGGAGCAGGTGCAGCCAAAAACAAAAGCCTCCGATTTAATGCAATTTAATGAGACGTTTCGGGTGAATTTCATCTACCCATCTTCAGTCCTTCAAAATTGTTAAAAGTCCCGGAGTTGGTCGATAGGGCAATACATGTAAATTTATATATCATATGTCCTGGCGATGTGGGCCATCGTATTTATTTAGTGAGACTCTCACTAAAATCGTATTTATTTAGTGAGACTCTCACTAAAATCGTATTTATTTAGTGAGACTCTCACTAAAATCGTATTTATTTAGTGAGACTCTCACTAAAATCGTATTTATTTAGTGAGACTCTCACTAAAATCGTATTTATTTAGTGAGACTCTCACTAAAATCGTATTTATCTCACTAAAATCGTATTTATTTAGTGAGAGTCTCACTAATTAAATACGATGGCCCACATCGCCAGGACATATGATATATAAATTTACATGTATTGCCCTATTGACCAACTCCGGGACTTTTAACAATTTTGAAGGACTGAAGATGGGTAGATGAAATTCACCCGAAACGTCTCATTGAATTGCATTAAATCGGAGGCTTTTATTTTTTGGCTGCACCTGCTCCTTCTCCTGTCTATAGAAAAACAGCCACTGACTTCATTGATTTCTCTGAAATTTACTGTCATCAGATATTTTTTTTAATATTGTAAAATCCTTTACTGCTAGACATATATACAAAACTAGATATTAAGCTAAAACCAAACTCGTTTTATTTATTTATTGTAATATTAGAAATTAATAAACATTTGCTTTTCTAAATTATTAAATAAAAAAACTCATTGAACGACTAACAAAAAGAAATTAAATTAAATTGATCATTCATACATGTCACGCATTAAAACAAGAGGTAGTACATTCCTTTTGTTAATTTTCAACCTAATATTCCTAAGCTTGGGGTTTTGCTCAGGTTTTGCCGCTTTCTTCCCTTTGGAAAATCTCAGGGGGCGACCTTGCAGACGTACAATGCACGGTATCTCAGGATAAGAATTCATTTTTCTCCTCCACTCTACAATCTCTTTTTTTCCTCTTTTAACTCTTCTTTCTTTAATTTTTATATTTTATTTATCTATTTCTTTTTTTTTCTTTACTATCTACTAATTTCTACTAATAAACAATTGCAATTTCTAATTTCGAGCAGTTTTTTGTAAGTATCTTAAAATAAATTCCAGCTTTTCTTCGTACCCGGGATTAGTCAAGTTTTAAAAGCGATTTCATAAAAAATACCTACAAAATTTAGTCTTAATTTCAAATTTTTTTTAGAAAATTTAGAAATAATGAATTATATTCGCGAAATTATTGATCCAGTCTTATTTGGGAAAACCTCATAATGCTTAAATATTTCCTCCCCCATGTATTTAAATATCTGATTATTGATTGCGCTCTTAACGTCACTATTAATCGATCCATATTTAGGACTCTCAAATTTCAACCGGCCCTTGACCCAGAGGTAAAGCATTAGCTTCTGGACCTAGAGATAAAAGGTTTTTTAACTGTCCCAGAACCTATATATATATATTTTCGAAAGGATGTGGCGTGCCAAGTTGTTTCTTGGCAAAGAGAAAATAACTTTTTAGTGTGTTTTCTACGAATATTTAGAAGTTATTTAATAGCACTTATTCGTCAGAAGCCACCTATTTGATATAATTAAAATAATTATTTGTCATTGACGTCTTATTGCTCGAGACAGCTGGTTGCAATCGATAGACCTGACAATGACAATCTAACGTTTCGCTCCCAAATTATAACTTGTATGTGGCATCAGAGTGTTAATATTAATTTTTAAATTTTTATATTTCAATTTGTATAAATTCACTCTAATTATTTTATTCATTTTTACTTTTTTAATTTTATACAGCTCCTGATGAAGAAGTGCTAATAAATGCTTTCGAAATATTCGGAGAAAATATTCTAAGTTATTTTTCTCATTGCCAAGAAACAAGCATACACCTTTCCTATATATATATAAAATTATTCTGGCAATCTTCTCAGACGATCTGTCGAATTTTGAGTGAGCTGAGTCTGTGTTCGGCTTTCTTCAGTAACGCAATGTGATTTTTTTTAAAATATTTATTAAATGCCCACAACAACGGGAACTTTAGATAGATTTCTTATTTTGTCAATTTACTAGTTCTAAGTAAAAATCTTATTCTCAGAATGGATTGATATATAAAGATTTGGAGAATTGAAGTCAGCTGTTTTATCACTTCATTTGGCAAATATTTTGGCCATCCTCAGTCCGATGATATTGTAAAAATTATTTGGGATAACGTAGAAAGGAATGTAATAATAAATTATTCGACCTGATAACAAAATATTAAGGACTCAGATCCATAAAAAAAAAAATATTTGTATCACTGAGTTTGGTCTAAATATTTGACAGATAAAATTATCTAAGAAACTACTGGATTCATTTCTCCAAAATATTTACAAAAAAACTGCTCGAAAGACTCTAAAATGAGAGGGAAATGAACAATTGGGTATTTTTTTCCTTTCTTCCCTCCTCTTACCATCTTTCTTATTTAATTTTCTTATACCAATATTACATATATTATATATATTTAATTATATTTGAGCTAACATTAAAAAAAAAAAACAAAATAGAAAATTCAATTAATGTTTTGATAGAAGTAATAAAAGATTAAATTATTCGAGTATATATATCACATATTGGTCTATGAAATAATATTTCAACATATATTTAATTTTTTTTTAGACTTTTTATAACAAAACCAGGAATCGAATCTAAAATAGCTGGCAGAGCTCAAAGATCCGGGACGATTCCTGATTATACTCAATTTTTTTGAAGTAGTGAATATAAAATTTATTAATGATTTAAATATATGTTAAAATATTTTCAAAAACTTTTAATTCTAAATATTTATAATTATGATATTTAATCAGTAGCTGACTAAAAATATTAATAAAGTGAAGTTAATGTAGCGTAGATATTATTTTAAATTCTTTGAATAAAAATTTTCCGCCTATACCGAAATTTTAACTTATTTTTTTTAAATTTTATTATTGGCTTTTAGCCATTGGCCACCTAGCCAAATTTTTTTTTGTTAATCTAATGTTCTTAGATCAAAAGGTGAAAAAAGTAAAAAAAAAAGATTAATTAACACAACTAATTAAAAATGGCAACAGAAACATTTGAAAAATAGTTTGAACATAACCTTAAGAAAATCAGTATTCTTGAGGAGTTTTGACCAAACAAAATTATTTTTTCCTGTAGTATTATAGAATCTTTTTCTTTCCCTTATTTGAATGCTTTTAGTATATCTTCTAGTGTTTATAATAGAGTACAATAATTGAACTCAAGGTATTACTATTAATAAATAGGACACCGTAGCTTATATGGAAAGGAAAGGGTATTCAAATTAAATTTTTGGTACACATGTAACTACTGTAAAAGAATTGACAGTGCATACAGGGTCTATTATAAAAGTAAAGCGCATTTTCTGGGGAAAATAGATTTATTGATCGGACCTGTACAAATCCTTAAAATTCTTCAAAATACTCTCACCCTGCATTAATACACTTACGAAGACATGTCAGCCTCGTTTGGAAAGCACCCTAAAGGGACCTTTACACGATCAATCATACTGTCAGTATTTGAGCGGATTGGCGTTTTGATTGAACGTGTATGGGCAAGACTGAAGGACTGATGGCCGTTTTCTTTTTGTTTTTCATTGATACTTAGTGGCAGGGAACTAAGTTAGTTTAGTTAAGAAGAAAAATTAGTGGCTTCCCTCAGTCGAATGAGCTAAAAAAAACTTGATTCTGACTGGAAGTCTAAATGATATGTGTAAAATTATACTTGAATGAAGAAAATACTGACGATCGGACTGATTCAGTCAGACTGACAATCTGACTGATCGTGTAAGGGCCCCTTAAAAGTCCTCGATGGGAAGGAAGGTCTCTCAGGGACGTTGTAACATCCTTGATGTTTTTCAGTCTCCCAATGCCAATGTCTCTCTCTTCAGTCGGGGAAACAAAAAAAAGTCGTACGGAGCCAAGTTAGGTCTGTAAGGATGGCTGGGGGACCAGAATGGGGTTCGTCGACGACCTCCTCACGTCCCCCCCTTAAGAACGCCTTGTACCATCTCCCGAACTAATCTTGAAGTCGTTTTTGAAGCTCCATAGCGCCATGTTACGTAGTTGAAAAAAAAACACTTCACACTGAAGCACCTCTTTCCGCTCACACTGCTCGGAGCAACTGGCAACCGCCTGGGTTCGAAGGGCAGGCCCTCCACCACATTTCCCCACGGGTTTTACCGCATGCCATGGATAGTCAAGTCACAATAAAATCATGCGCATTACTTTCATAATGGACCTTGCATATATACTGATGTTATTTTATCAATTTACTTTTTATTTTTTTAAAAGAATCGTTTTTATGGTAGGCACAGTAGTTACTAGTTGCCTTCTTAATTTTCTGTTACTGAACTGTGCGTTCAGCACACAGGAACAGACAACTTGTCTGAGACGAATTTTCGTGACTTGCCTATTTAAAATCTTGTTGATTAGTGCGTATCAGACAAAATATTTCTGTCTGTTCCTGTGTGCCTTCAAATGCCAGGCTCTTCCTACATTATCTTCACTTTTTTTACAATTATTATTATTTTTATAAAATTTTATACTAATCTTTATCCTATTGATAAAAAGAAGATATTTAAATTTATTTATTTTTTTCATAGGAGTCCTCGAGGCCATCGTCATAACCGAAGTGGAAGTCATAGCAAAAGATTCCATGGAGAAGGGGACAAAGAAACTCGTCGTCATAAAGATGAAAAACGGTGAGCATCACGAATCCTCAACCTCAACCTCCTCCACCATCCTGGATTCCATTGTTCTAAATACATTTTTGTTGTTTATTAATTCTTGTTTCTGTTAAGTTAACAAAAAAAAAAACAAACAAATATTTTCTTGTATTTTAATTATTAATATGTTTAATTATTAAATAAAGTTTCCATAAAAATTTATTACTATATTTTTTTTTTTTTTAATTTCCCTTTAGGTCATTTTAGGTGCTACTAGACCTGGTATATATGGACCCTGTTATGCATTAGTGTGTCAAGCGCCAAAAAAAATTAAAAATCGATATAAGCACGGAATATTGTTTCAAATGCTATAATTAATAGTATTTTTTATGAAATATGTCCTTAAAAAATTTATATTTAATTTTACTTGCACAATTGACAAAAAAAAATTATATATAATCCAATGAAAACAAAAAACTTTAATGTTAATTTTCTCAAAACTCGGTAGCTGGCGCTTGACACACTAATGCGTAACAGGATCCATATATATAATCACCCAATAACGTAACTGGACAATGAAGCTTCTATTTTTTTTGTAATATTATTATTAGTTTCTTCTCTTTTGTATAAGAAATTCATTACGTGTTATGAATGATTTTTTTAGACAAAATTACCAATAAAAATAATTTTTTAATAAAATGGAAATTCAAGCTCCTTCAATGTCCAGAATTATTATTGTGGAATACCCTCTTCCGGGTGAATTTTCATAACCTCCAAATCAGATATTTTTTAGAAATAAAAATTGAAAAAAAAAAACTAGCCTACTGAAAAAACTTTAGATATGTATGGTAACATTGTTTTTTAAGATTATAAAAAAAAAATCTTCAAAAAGTTAAGATTAGTTCCAGAATATTGAATAATACAACACACTGGTTCCTTTGAATCACTCTCATTTGGAATGTTTTTATTTTTCCTTCTATAACATTACAGTATATTCTTTATCTGAAGAACTGGATTGTTAGAGATGAATCTTCTTTAGCTTAATGATAGAAATTAGGAATACGAGTTAACTTGCTATAGAACTCCATTCTTTCTTTATCTGACGGCAAGGGCGGATCCAGAGGAGTTTCTCGGGGAGGGGGGTAATCTGGTGTGACTCGTCGCACAGCACACAATTTTTTCTTAATTTCGGTAATTTAAAGGTGTATTCTGTACTTGTTTGCCAGAATATAAATACAAATCATATTTTTAAGTATTAATATTTAAAATTGATGAAGCTCAGGAAACTTCTATACAATTTTCAAGAGGATTCGGACCAGTAGGTTCAATTAAAGTCAAAAAGTTTTCTAAAACAAAAATTGATTTGACCCCAGACAATGTTTCGTCCACTTGCTGGGGGGGGGGGGAGGACTTCTTTAGTGGTTGGAATCATAGAGAGCCATATAGTATAAAATTATCAAACAGTAGGGCCTTAAAGTTTTGTTTTAGAAAACTTTTTGACTTTAATTGAACATTCTGGTCCGAATCCTCTTGGAAATTAATTTTTAAAATTTTAATTTTTTATAAATTTTTTCGCGAAAAAAAGGTATTTTTTCAAATCTCGGGGGGGGGGGGGGTAATTACCCCCTTTACCCCCCCCCCCCTTGTATCCGCCTATGTCTGACGTTCATAATACATTGCGTTTGAAAGAGCTTAATGAGAGATACCGAGAGAAAAATAGTAGAAAACGTTATAGAATTTTTTGGCCAAGATAAATGAAGGAAAGTTGAATTCCTTCTTTCTACATCCTTGCTGAAAAATTTAGGAATATTTTGGCCTTTTCTACTGTTCCAAGAGTAGGTTTAAGGAGTTCTATTATTTTTGGGTTTAATTGAAATTGAATAAATTTATATTGTAGTCTTTTTTTTTAATAAAAACGTTTTCACAACCCAATACATCTCTTCCAGTCTTTTTTCGCTGTATTTTCAAATTTATATTATAGATGTATTTTATTCAATATTCCTCATATAATAATAATGGGAACGCTAAGAACACTAGAATCTAAACCTAGGCCAGTGGCGTATTCGAACTCTATGTATATGGACGATGTTATGCATAAAGGAACCAAGCGCCATTATGATCGAAATTGAGATAAGACCGCCACCTTGTAAGGAAAAAGAAGATCTACACCTTTATTTAAATACAATATTATGACGCCAAACCTTAACTCTTTTCCTTTATTATATCTTTATAAATTAATTTATTTTAAATATATATTTTTTTTAGCCACCGAAGAAGTCGTTCTCGAGATCGCAAGTCATCGAGCAAAAGAGGAGAGGATCATCACCGAAGCAACAAACACGGAGACAAAGATAAAGAACGCGGTACGACCGATTAGTTCCAATTTCTTAATTTACTGTAATTAATTAATAATTAAGCAAAAGGAAAAAAAAACTTATTTTAAATACATCCATGTAACTTATCTATTTTTTAAAATCATAATTAAAAAATAAGACAGAAAAAGAGCTCTCTTTTTATATAAGCGGGAATATCAATAAACGAAAAAATCCTTTTCTTATATGTATACATATTATTAATTCTGCCCTCTTCAAAGCAATCCTTTCAATTTTAGAGAGTTACTGATATATTCCTATTATTTATTTAAAATTAAAATTGTGATTGCATGCATTATAAGATCACAAAATAAAGGAAAACCTCGATTTATATTTCTTCCCATTGCTGCTGACACTGTCAATGAATTGAACTTCTGCTGATGTGCAATTTAATTATTAATGAATTTGGCTAATGTGAAGAATACGGTAACTACGATTTCATTAATATTTACAATTTTTTTTAGGGAAAATAAATACTCCCTCCCTTCCCTTTATTAGTCTAAAAAATGTGGCGCTATGCCAATCGATCCAATTGATCGAGATAAGTATATGCAAAAATAACGAATACGACCGATTAGTTCCAAATTTTAAGAAATACATGGACCACATTAACCATTAAAAACTGAATTATTACTTATTTGGGTTTTTTCTCTCTCCATTCTAATTTACATGACAAAAATATTACGCCTGACCTATGCTGATTGAGATAACTAGAGAAATTAATTAAAATAATTGATATTTTTAATGATAATTGTTTATTTTTACTTTCTCTTACCCTATATCAGTGGTTCCCAACCTTTTTTGATGTGCGGCCCAATTTTTCCGTAAAAAAAAAAACGCTGAGCCCCAGTGTATATATATAATTTTATATAAATATATATAATTTTTATCTTTTCTTAGACGTCCGCGGCCCACGGGTTGGGAACCGCTGCCCTATATTTAAAACTAGAACGAAAAAGGAGCTAACTTTATGTTGTGCTACCAAAAATCAAGGGTTCGCATCGCGCCTCAAGCGACAAAAATTTATTTCTTTAGTTATCTCATTCAGATTAGGTCTGCACAAGAATTTTGTCATCTAAATTAAAATGGAGAAAGAAAAAACCCAAAAAAGTAAGTAATAATACATTTTTTTTAATGGTTAATGTGGTCCTCGTATTTCTTAAAGATTTTCGTTATTTTTGCATATATCTCGAACAAATTGGCTTTCCGTAACTTTTTTTTAGACAAATAAAGAAGGAAAGGGTAAGAGTATTCTCCCTGAAAAAGTTGTAATTATTAATGAAATCGAATTTGCCCTATTCTTCACTCGCGCCATGAATATAATAATTAAACTTAACCTCAATTCCGTAGTTTAACCTATAAATCCATAAATATGTCATTCTAAGGCGTAGGCCCCAACCCTTTCAAGTTTTCCCTCAGAGTTCTCCTAAATGTTTAAGATGTCGAGACAAGAAAAGAAATTTGAAGTATTATGTTTCAAACAATTGAGAGAAGAAAAATGAAATTTTTACTCTAATCTATCAATTGGTTAGAATTCTTTTTCTTAACCTGAAGCTAAGTACATCTTTTTGATATCTCACGACATACTTTTTTTAACAAATGCAAATGCAAATTTATCATGATTCTCAAAAATATAAAATTTGTTTTCCAATATTATGGTTCATGAGCTTTATCAAAATTTTATTATTAAACAATAGGATAAAATTATTTATCTATTCTTGTTTAGAAAAGAAAAGGATTTTTTTTATTTCTTCTTAAATATCAGCCAACAATTCAAGTACTATACATGATTAAACCAAATACAAACCAATAAACGTAAAAGTATTTATATTACACAACATTTAATTTTTATACCTCATTTAATAGAATTAATTGTTAAATGTTAAAGCTACAATTTGAAACTTTTTTGGCCACTTTATTTTGTATAATATAAATGAAAATTTAATGTTTCATTTGGGTTTTTCCTTATTCAATTTTTTTTTTTTTTTTGATTCTTAAAGAATTTTATAATCATTTTATTTTCGGGAGAAAAAGCACCATTTGATTAGAATTATTAACTTTTTTAATTCTAATGTGAACTAAATATTCTTAACTCTAAATGGAAACCCTTATTTGTCATAAAGTTTGAATATTATATCTACCTATAAAACAAATGAAAAAAGGTGATTTTTACAGTCTTATGTTTTTTTTATTTAAAAAAATCATTATTTATAAATTTATATATATATATCATATAATTATAATATGTTCCATTTCTAAAATTAGTAAAAAATAATAAACGGTTAAAACAAGTCTTATAAATTTATTATTTTTTAAAATACCTTTTTTTTAAAAAAATGATTGCAATACTTTCTCTCTATATATTACATATATATAGGCAAGAGAAAGCAATAATTGGAATTAAATTTTATTGAGGGTGGGAAGTGAAAAATTGCAAACCCTCTGCCAATATGTTTTTTAGATTATAAAAATTTTTAACTTATGCACTGTTTGGGGATAAATGATTCGATGAGAATGAAAAAAGAAAGGAATTACAAGATAGCTAGAAATGTTTTCGAGCGCCCTTGGTAGAAATCCGCCAAAACGACATCACATTTATTTATATTCCTTAAGGAAACAACTAGCAAAGTGGATTAAAGAATTCCTTACCCTTTTAAATTATCCTTTCATAATGTCTTCTCTTGGAGTCAGAAGGCACAATGAATCAAAATAATCATGTCCTAAGGGATGGGAGAAAACAAAATAAACAAACTTCAACTTGCTCAATAGTATAAAGTAAAATACTAAATAATGGACCACAAATAATTAATTTATTACTGAGTCTCTCTCATCAATTTATTTCATCATCTTGTTTTTTATATATATATATATTTGCAATTTCATTAATTAAAAAAAATACATGAATGATCTCTTTTTAAATAAGAGTAAAAATATAGGTTAAGAGAAAGTAATAATCATCTAATCTTGTAAGTCTTTGTGCCCTATGGTACCTCAGAGATTAGGAAATATCATTATCTATATATATATATATATATATATATTAAATAAAAGAACCCAAAATAAGATTTAAAATATATAAGAAGCTAAAATATCTTATCTCTTATGTTTTATCAGAGAGATTAGAAGAGATTTTTTAATTAAATCTCCTTTGAAGAAAAATAAAAAAATATTTGTTTTTTTTTTCATACTAACTGATATTGCAAATATATATTTAAAAAAATGTATTTTCTTAGTTTGGAGGATTATTAATAGGATATATAGTAGTTTTCACATTACATTTAAAGATTGAGGGCCTTTTCTAAAAAACAAGTTATGAACAATAAAATCATATATATATATATATATTTTAATAGGAGAATAAATTCAAGTATGATACACAAGGTTTTTTGTTTCAATGATTTATTTATTCAACATTAACACTTTATACGTATTTTGACACCATATGTGTCATCATCGGAAGTGAATTATATACAGTTTAAAATTAATCATATATATATATTTCTAAAATTTGCGTTAACAAAAAAAAAAATGAACCATTGACTTCTCTTTATTTAGCATCTTAGTTTTGAAAACTCAAATTAAATTGCCTATTTAAATTTAAAAAGAAATTCGTAGACTAAATCTAAATGAATTTTGTATATTAATTGAATTGTTGGTCACATTATTATTTAATTAAAAAAAAAAAAAAGAAATTTTCGTATGGGTTTAGAGACAGATTCAATTCTGAATTAGGAAAAACTCTAATTACTTCGGCTGATCTTGTCTTTATTTTCCAAATATTTCGATGCTTATGACCCAGCCAGCTCTTAGTTTGGTGATTTACGCCATGTACCAAAAATATTTAGGAAACAAGGTGGTCTGTAAAACTGATTATTATTTAGTAATTCGTAGAACGTTTTTGGAACTTATATAAAAATAAATTCAAGAGTAATCTCCAACTGTTTGGAACTGTCAGTGGCAGTTAAGGACAAACTTGGACATTCCTCTTTCGACCCATCTTTTTTTTATTATTTAAATTAAAACAATATTTTGATGGTTTACAGGTTTGTTTTTTGATTTTGAAGAAATTAAAGAATTTTTCTTTATATATTTAATTGAGATTTGTTCCCATTGCTGCTTTTAAACCTATGACAAGATAATATATACAAAATAAGTATAAATGAAATCCTTTTGAGTAAGGTA
The DNA here is from genome assembly GCA_023213315.1 of Euborellia annulipes. Classification (NCBI taxonomy): domain Eukaryota; kingdom Metazoa; phylum Arthropoda; class Insecta; order Dermaptera; family Anisolabididae; genus Euborellia; species Euborellia annulipes. The sequence continues at coordinate 34,154 of JAKCPI010026753.1, read as the reverse complement.
TGTACCTATATATATATAAAAATAAAATATCGAAGAAGCGATGAAAAAACACAGATCTTTTTGCGTCGTTGGAAGGGCCCCTATAGTCCAGTCAAAATAGACATTCCAGTTTGCATTAATTCCCAACAAGCTGGATTTTTGTGCAGGTCTTGAATACGTCATTACAAATGATATGTCAAAAGTCCCCATCGATCCCGCTTGTGCGTTGTTTTTTATTCGAGGTCAAAGGTCACAAATTTGCGTTTTTTGCGTATATCTCTGAAACAACGAGAGCTATCGAAAAATGGTTTAGACAAAGTTTGTAGATCGTAAAATTGTCTACAAAAAATATCTCAACACTTTTTCTTCTACAAAGCATCGCTTTCGAGATATCGTGACTTTAGAGCGCAGAAAAGTCGTACTTTCGACTATATGCACACATTTCCGCACCACCTCTGAGGTAGTGTACACGGAGCTTTTTTTTAACGTGGTTTCCCCAGTAGGAATACTCCACAATATATTTTGATCGAGGGAATGTAATGGGAATCATTTTCAGGACGACCGATTTTACCTCCACTAATGGGTTTTAGAAACGAAGTGTAACAATCACTGTGGTACATAGCCTCAGCAGCAACTAAGTCATATTCATACTGAATGCGGGCAATGACACTTCTTGCTAGCTCATCAGAACGAGTCTGAGCTTCCTTCAAGATGGTTTTCTTGAAGTCAAGGGTTGAAACTTGAGACACTCTTCGTCGAAGATGCTGCGCTTTTTCATTTCAGCCGTTTTATCTGCTTCATTGCCACAGAACAAACAGTATTTCTTGAAACAAAAAGACGATTCATTACTTCGTACTCTAGTACGAGGAGGACTAATCCCAGATGTGGTAGCTATCTCCGCCTCACGCTGTCTTTTAGGTGCAGCGATGCTGCTCTTCCGGGTGTATGCTTTACGACACTGCTTATGTATCGTTACAGATGTTTTGTCCTTCAAATATTCATCGAACCCATCACCCCTTTCAGTACTTGAATCCATTAAAGTCTTTAGCCCACGATCAACAACCACAATTTCACCTTCAGTCAAAGATTCATTGCAAATAAAGCAAACTTCTGACATTTTTACAAAATGAAAAAAGGGTTTTTTTTTGGGTGAACCCCCCCCTTCCCCAATCAACTTTATTCACAGCCCCCATACTTCTATTTATTTTTACAAAATTTTGTAACGGCACTGTTTAAAAAGAGAATATAATGCACAAACACGTCTATTCACTACGAAAAACCGTTCAAAACTGACTGCATTTACTAGAGCTATGTCCTTCGGAAAGCAGGTATAAACATGTTTCGACCCGAAAAATGGAGTGTCGCAGGCAGATGTTTCTGAAGGCCAACCGCCCAATATAATTAGGGACGGACGATGACTCACTCAGAATTGTATATTTTTCACGTACTTGTGTGCATGGGGCAAATAAAACTATGTTCTAATATTTTGTGTTCAAATGGTTAACCCGATGATGCATACTGGCCACGTATGAGTGTCTATTCGTATTTTCTATGTTAAAAATAGCCATAATTCGAGAACAGTGCACCGTAGAAGAAAAAGTGCTGAGATATTTTTTGTAGACAATTTTACGATCTACAAACTTTGTCTAAACCATTTTCGATAGCTCTCGTTGTTTCAGAGATATACGCAAAAAACGCAAATTTGCGACCTTTGACCTCGAATAAAAAACAACGCACAAGCGGGATCGATGGGGACTTTTGACATATCATTTGTAATGACGTATTCAAGACCTGCACAAAAATCCAGCTTGTTGGGAATTAATGCAAACTGGAATCATAATTTAGTCTATTTTGACTGGACTACTAGGTCTTATCCTAGAGGAAGCAAGCCATCTGCTTTGTTTATGAATTTTTTAAAATATTCGTCGATTTTTTCATTGAATTTATAATTGCTTTCATTGATTAATTATAAAGTTTATTCAATATTCATTTGCCCAAAATAAAAAATAAATTTACGAAGTGAGTTTCTGTTTATGATTGGGCAAAATTGCGTCTGCGTCATCTCGTAAATTTGCAATCTTAACGATATTGACTGGCTAATTCTCAGTCATTTTGAGCGTTGATCTAAAAAATTCCATCTTTTTCAAACAAAGCTCTGCCTTGTTATTTAGCCCATAAATTATTGAAAAAAAATAATAATGGTATTGAGAGTGGGAAAAAGCTTAAATTTATAGGAGAGTTCTATGATTGTGATGATTAGTGCAAAATTTGAACAATCGCAGACAACGGTTATGAACGGAAAGGAAAAGCAGAAACTTGTCGCAAGTCGGCAAGTCTGGCGGGGCTGAACAACGACAACAACAACGTCCAAAATCTTTGTTTTTAAGCAATGCCAACTTAAAGCTAAAGGCCAAAAAATAAATAATTAAAAAAAAAAAACAATGCCAAGCCAATCACAAGATAGGTGGCACCCGAGGATGAAGAATTCTGATTACCTCCGGTACTTAATTATATAGAATTATAAATACCCTCTGCAGCCCAAAAGGCCTTCCCAGGCGCCAAAAATTTATTTCAATTAATTGGATACCAATTAATTAAAACAAATAGGGACTTGGTCTAAATGGCCTCCGATGCCGAAAAAGACCTTAAATAAAATTAAAAGTAATTTTTCCATATATTTAGATATGTAATTCATTTAGATTCTTTCAATTTTGCCAAAAAAAGTCAGAGCAGCTTTTAGATGATACATGTAAAAAAATAAGTCAGGCATGTAGGGGCCTCAACAATTTAAGAGATCAGCCCATTATTAGTCCATTAGAGGCTGCGACAACTTTTCCTTTCATATAAAATGTATAATTTTAGTCACTGCCCATCTTATACTTATAATGTTATTCATAGAGCGAAGTAAAACAATTTTACTTTATCATCTATTCCAACATAGTTTGAAATTGCTTAAAATAATGATTTTGTTGGTTTTTGGTCTTGCTCCCGGCCACGTCTGCCGGCAATTAAATGTATATATTATGCATAATTAGAAACATTTTCTCTTTATTAACTTAATGGGTCTTTTGACGGAATTATTACAAGTCGAAACAAGTGTATTTATAGTGAACAAATAATGCTATTCATTTACCTGCACAACAATCCAGGAATTTAAAGAGCGTTAAAATGTGGAAAATGGCATAGAATTCATATGTTGTTGGTCTACGAACATAAAGAGCATCTCTAACAAGGACTGTAAAAAATATTTGAGCCATTTTATAAAATATTTAAATCTATTTAGGTGTAAAAAGATTAAATTCTTTATTTATTATTGAGTTGGTATAAAATTAACGACGATTTGGTTTTATGATGCTATTTTTATTTTTACTTTTAATTAATATCACATTCTTCTTAGTTTATAGATATATCAAGTCTTGTTCTGCCTATTATTTTCTACCCATTTGAAAAAGGATGGAAAACTGCGCGGTCATTTCGTGATCTAAACGAACATTTCAGCGAGGGAATAAAACAAGTTGAAAGATGGTTTAAAAAAATCCCATCGGGCCTTAAAGAAGAGGACGGTCATCGGATTTTATTGATGAAGGATTTGTGGAAGAGGTCGAGAGCTTGCTAGCCCGATTGCTGGCCGATTATTCCACGATCGTCTTCAAAAAACTTGTCAAGATGAAAATGGCTTTCACAAAATCACCGACAAAAACGAACACATTTTTCCAAGGCGATGGACGATCTTGGATTTGATTGAGATTGAATTGTTACTCACGTCCTCTTCCACGGCTGCCTCGAGTCCTCCTTGATCTTCAAAATTTGGTGGCCATCGTCTTCCTCTCTCGTCAAGGCCTCTTCGCTCGATTTTAAATCATCTTTCAACTTGTTTTTCATCGTTCCTTCGTCCAAAATCAAGTTCGGCTTAGCTTTCCATCTTTTTTTAAAGTGAAAGAGCTTAATATACTGTAAAAGGTGCGCAACTAAGTTCTCGCTGTTTTTTATGAAAATGCAACTTTGAAGAAATGGTTACAAATGAATTATTCAAAATATTGTCCATCGCAGGTCATTACCTTTTCCCATCTTTCTGTCAGAGCTCGAATTCCTTGACGGTAGAGGTGTTCGTCTTTTGAGGCCATTTTTTGATGTCTTCATATGAGGTGAACTGCTGATCAGCCAGACCATGTGCCATGGAATAATCGGACGGCGCAATATCTGGAGAATATGGCGGGATGAGTAGGACTTCCCATTTGAGCATTGCCAAGTAGGTTTCAGCAGGTACGGCAACTTGAGGCCGAGCATTGTCATGCAGTAAAATCACTTTGTCATTCCCCTGCTCATATTGTGGCCGTTTCGGCTCAATCGCATCATTTGAGCTTGATGCCCCAGGGATGGTTTCGTTCGGTTTCAACAGCAATTCAATTTCTTTGAAGGATTTTGGCCTTCCTACACGCGGACGAAATCAGCGTCTTTGAAGCGACCAATCCAATCACGGCACGTTGCAGCATCTCCGTAAACTTTTTGGAGCTCTCTTTGCGCTTCAGCCGCCGTTTTCTTCGAATGAAAGTAGAAAACCACGCAAATGACGCTTGTTTAGCACAAATTCAGACATTTTCACGCAACCAAAAGTATATGACACAAACACAAAATCACTAATGAGTTTACCATAAGTCTAAGCTTAGTTCATAGCGTTTTCGATTTCTCAAACTCGACCAGTGCTTATTGACAAACAGCGAGAACTTAGTTGCGCACCCTATACAATTTCGCACCATCCTAATAGTCTAGCGAAAACATTGAGGGTGTGAAAAGAATATATCTCAGTCTAATTTTTCTTTTAAATTTATATTAAAACTGCCTTTAAGTTTTTCAAGATAAAGGAACAAATCTCCATCTTTTATTCTTTGTATTTTTGACTTGACACTCATTCATTTGTTTTTCTTGTATGTGTAGCCTCAAATGGGGAGCGTCACCGGTCGAGTTCTCCTCATCGTCGACATTCCTCAACTAAGGATTCTCGTTCGCACAATAAACACTCTTCGTCGTCATCGGGTCTCGGCTCTTCAACTTTAAGCGAGCAAACGGAAAACGGAAGCGATGTAGGAGGCGGCGGCGGCTGGCGCCGAGCAACAATCTTAGCGCTTTACTGAATCAGTGAGTGACCCGACCGGAGAGGTATGTAAACCAAAATTCAAAATAAAAACAAAATCCCTTTTATTCACCCCCTCCAAAAAAAAAAAAAAAAACCAACCTGAAAAGTGATCCGATTGATTGTATTGATCCGAATTGAAAACAAACGAATTTAGTTGGATCGAATTTAGTAGCTGAGTCGAGCCGAGGCGGGGGATTCACTCAAAAAGGAGCGTCGCCTTCATTCACCCTCTCTCTGGCCAACTTAGTCGACAGGATTTGATTACTCAGTTTCCAGGTGACCAATTACTCGTATCTCTCAACAACAACAACAACAAAATAAAAAAATAATAAAATTATTTCAAAGGTTTATATCTTATTAACAACATTAATAAATAAAGTCAAAATATCCCATTTATTTTTATTTTTTAAATCAAGAAAGGATCTTTCCAATTTCTTTTTCTTGTCTCTAATTTCCTCTAACATTTTTCTTCAGTCTTATTTTTTTCTCTGGTATTGATCCCGGACCGAGGGGGTAGCAGAAGGGCTCGGGCCTCGTGTCAAAAAAAAACATTAAGGGGCAACGGCAAAGAGAGAAGTGGTTACACATGTTTTTCCCGCTAAGATGGCGTAGTGTGTCTTAAAAAGTATGCCCAAAAAATCAAGTTCAAAATTTGCCAAGAGATGTCAGCATGGTAGCTAATAATATTTAATGCATTTGGTTGATTTTCATTGATCTTTTAACAATAAATACTTTATAAATGTTATGTTATTATATATTATGTATCTTTTATAAAAGCATAAAAATATATAAATATAAACCAGATATAGGCTAATACTCTATCGTCTGTTAGACTAGCCTGCCATCTATTGCAAGAATGCTTAACTAATTTGACAGTTGGTTTTTAAATAAACCATCTAAGCTTATTTTAACAATTTCTTCATTAATATGTGATTAGTATTAACAATAAATTCATTTTTAAATTTAAAAAATATAAAGATTATTGGGACATATTGTTTTTTTGTATTTGCTTGATAACAAAAAAATTAATTACGATAATTTTTTAATAAGCCATTAAAAAAATTATAGCTCGATGTCCCAATAATCTCCTATGAATTTAATTCATTTAAAAAAAAAACCGCATTGAAAAATTCCTTATAATAGTCCAGTTTTTTTTTAAAGTACGTTTAGACGTCGCTCCTGAACCCTCTTAATATAATTACAAAACACTCGCGAAGTTCCTCTCACAAAAATTATCCAGTATACAATGACCCTAAAGTGAATGGTTCAGGAGATATAGAGGAGCAGAATACCCAATTTTCAGGGGTTCGATTGAAGTATATATATAGAGGTTCGGGGTCAAGAAAATTTCAATTGGGAGTTTTTTATTAGTGAATTTAGGAGTTGGAATTTTGGGGGATCAATTTTCTGCACTCAAATGTCATGGACAAAAAGAGACAGAAAAAACAAAAACTGACTGTGCTCTACATTTACTGTGTTTCACGCAGGACTGATCCATGGGTGTGCCCTCCGTGAGCCTTACTCAAAGAGCTGCTGCGAAGGCACCTTTATTTTTTGTTATTTAAATATTTTTTCTTTGTTAAATAATTAAGTAACATTAGTTTAAGTAGAAGAAATTCGATGGCTGTTTGGTAATTATTAGGATTAGGTAGATGTAGGCAGCCAGTTAGTGAAGTTTCTTTTAAACTACCTGTTTAGCAAACCAACTCAAATCTTAACTAGTAGAAAGCCATTGACGTATTTAAGTGAGGACTAAAAGGTGTTTTAATAAATAGTCCACCGACGCCCAACCTCACGAAAGGATAAATTTAGGACCTCTTAGTTGTCCTTTGTCGGCCTCGCCCTTAGCAGCGCTGCAAAAGCCTTTAGCCTAAAAATAAAAATAAACGGAATTATTTTATTTTTTTGCTGTTTTTCAGAAATAAAACCTTTGAAATAAATGATTGATTGACACCACCGAATTAAAATAATTTAAAAAAAAGAAGCTAACATCTTTGTATCATTTATATTTGTTTAAAAAAAGCCCTGGCAGTGTCGGACTGGTCCGTTGGTTGTTTGGGGACTTCTCCTTTAGGCTCTCCGACCCCTCATCTCCATTCCACAAATTTAAAAAAAAATGAATAAAGGAGAAGAGACCCCTTTTTTTTCCACCCACCCAGTCCGACCCTGGAGCCCAACACAATCGTAGACCAATTTTTTTAGGGCGCTCAGGGCATCATTTGTTTGTATTCGATTCTATTTGCGTTCTCTTTCAGCCATTCATCGTCATCGTGTTGTGTGTTCCTCTCTTTAACTAAATCTCATATTGTTCGTTCGTATTCTCGGATCTATCTTGGAGGTATTTATTGTATTTGTTGGTTCACATCAAAAAATCCTCCCTTTTTTTCTAAGTGAATAATTATTTGTAAAATTTTTATTTAATCCTTTTTTTATAGGAGTTATCTATCTTATAAGTCCCATTCTACAAGAGTCCGAAGCCTCCAGGAATGGTCTTTGGACATTTTACAGTGGAACTTAATTTCTTTGATTAGTTAAGGGATTGATCTGTTTTTTTTTTTTCCTAATTCCTTTAATTCAAAATTGAAACTCTGGGAATAAGTAGTTTTTTACTAAATAGTTCCATTTTATATAAATAATTATGAGGTTATTAAGTTCCAATCTAATATTTAACATTTTTTTAAATTGGTAATGTATCGTTCTTTTCCTTTTTTAATTAATTCATTTTAGGGAAGAAAATAAATGTTTGATAAATTGTTCCAATTTTACTGGACACAACGTTATGTGCACGTACTGTATATATTTATTGAAATCAAACCAGCAGAAGTTCTTTTTTTTTTAAAATTCTTTAATAAGCTTTGGACGATCGATTCCATCAGTTTATTTTCATATCTAAATTTAAAGATTGCGGTGTGGGTTTTAAGTGAAACATTTTGGACTGAGGTTGAATTTATATGTAGGGTTTCACGGGAGTATAGAATTAAAATCTCATGCACTTGGTAGATATATTCTTGGTTTAATAAAAAGATGACAATTATAATTTTTAATATATATATATATATATATAACACTATAAACCAAATACTCACAAAACAATACCCTAAATAACAATAAAAACAACAAATAATACACACTCATAAATATATTAATTCATTTATATTCTATACCCCCAACCCTAATATAAATACAACTATTTTCTCCATAAATTATACACTGATTATTACAATTTCAAACTACTCCCATATATATATTACCTATTTATTTTTTCCAAAACCAAATATATTTTCAATTTAATATCATATTTCTATAATATTATTAATAGCCAGAAGATATTTTAATTTTGTTGAGTTTTATTAGCACCAGAAAAATATTACCTGAAACTACAATTGTGAAATTAAGCTCGGGTGACAGACATAACCGCATTAGACGGGAGGCAAACCCTTGAATGTGCCTGAATAATGACAGCCAAACTAAAGACAAAACCACAATTACGTAAAAAACAACCGTCTTCTTGCTCAAAGAGACCAAACCAAGCCATTTAGGCATACAATAAACATTGCATTGGACATATGTAGAGTACTAACATAAAATATAAAATTTATTACCAGAAAAGACTGCGACCCCTAAACACCACCTTAACAATTCAACAATAACTAAATCTATACTATTTGAATATGCTCAAAAAAAAAAAAAAAAAAAATAAAAAAATACAATAATAAATAAAACGACAAAACTATAAAAATAAAACACCAAAACTACATTTAAATATTTCAACTATTAATTCCTAAAATAAACATAAAACTAAACCAATAAAACACGATATTCTTTATATTTAAGAATACAGTACAATAATATAATTATTTTAACATATATTTTTTCCACTACCAATAAAATTCAAATACTAGAACACCCATATACAATATATTATATAATAATTCTTAATTTAATTCAAACTTTTTATATAATATATATTTATTATATATATATATATGTTCTAGACAAGTTATATCAAGATACTTCCATATATATATATATATATATATATATATATGTAAATAAAATAAAGTTTTTCCTTTTAGTTGTTGAGATTTACTCACAGTACTAATAAGGCGGGGAGGGCAAGGGGATTTATCATGGTGCAAAAGTAATTCCGGAAAGTTTTCTTCTCATTTAATTTTATAAGTTTTAGATTAGGAACTATTAGCGATCTCGAAATTTGTTATTCACAGAGGTTTGATTTGTATATATATATATAAAGGAGAGCCAAAATGTCGAGTCAATCTGAACAACCAAATGGACTTAACAAGAAAAATATTTTCTTCGGATACATCCGGTTGCGGCAAAGTGTTTTAATATTTTTTTACATTTATTTAATTTAAATATTATTTTTTTAAATTTAAATAACTCAACAAATTATTAAAATTAAATTCTTAATTAATTTATAATTTAAAATATAATAATAAATAAATAGAACATTTTAATATTATATCACACATGTGTGTATATATATATACAAAGATAAGTTTTCTCGGGTTAAGTCGCGTGGGGTGCTGAGATTTACTCGACGTTTCGGCTCTCTTTTTGGAGCCATTTTCAAGAAAGAAGTTAGGAGGGTTGTTTACGGGGTCGCAGTCTTCCTGGTCCCCAGGTCAATTTGGTGGATGACTCAGAGGCGTGGATTGGTCTCTGAGAGCTGGAGGAAGGTTGGGTGAATGTAATTGTGTTGGTTTAGATTGACTACGGGGCCTCAATCTGCCTACTCCCCAAGTCGGTGTATTGGTGGTGCCTCAGAGGTTTGGGTTTGGGATATGGATGTCACATTTATTTTTAATATATATATATACATGTATATACACACGAAGTTAAGTTGGCATACATCCATTCGCGGAAACCTTCCCAAACATATACTGTATATATATAATATGTAAATGAATATGCAAATGCTAATAGTTAATAATTTAATATCCTTGAGCAATTTTGTCATTATATTATATTGTCATATTGATAATACTGACGAAATCTTTTGTCAAAAGCTTTTAATAAATTTAAGGAGTCGGACCTCTTAAGGAGAATAGGGAATTCAACCAACCAGTTGTGTCCAGAAAAATGTTTTCTCTAAAATTATGGACGATACATAATCATTTATTTCCTCCTCCATTAAATATGGAATATTACATAATATTTGGATCATTAGAAATTGAAAATGTTGAGTATATATTAATAAAATAAATCCATTCTCCTTTTTCGTCTTATTGTTAGTCAAATGAATTTTTTTCTTACCCTTGAGCACGTGCTTCCGAAACCTCTTCTTCTGCTATCTCTTTTCTCTCTAAATTTTGTTTTTTGTTAATTTTTTCCGCCTTTTGCAGCAAACATCCGACATGAAGAGTAGAAGAATAAAAAAAAAAATGAAGTCAGATTTAGGGATGTTTGATGTTGGAGTTGCCTAATTTCGTCGACAACTTCAAAAATATCACCAACCAAGCAACCAACGCCCCGGCGACGTTATCGAGGTGATTTTAGAAAATAAGGCTGCCATAATGTCGGAATTTCTTTCTTTTTTCTCTTTTCTTTTCCAAAATAATAGTCACTCATTGAAATACTTGTTAATTATTATCAAAATAATATTTAATCTAATTCAAAACACATTTTCAAGTGTTTTTCTATATTAATTTTAATAACTGCTTTTTTTTTTTAATTATATATATAGATAAATATATATTTAAATAAATTATAGTTTAGAATTGTCAATTTATTTTCTAAAATCTGAAAAAAAAATATGTGAATAAAGGAATTTTTTATTAAAACCACTTATGTTTGCATTTAACATGTATTGTTTCTTTCACTTTTATTTTTTTTTTAGACATAGTCTATACATTTACAGTCATTTTCGAGAAAAATTAAATAATCACATTAATTTTTTCATTTAATAATGTTTATATATATAAATATATAATGTATTTATTAAAAAAATGTTTTTCAAAAGCAAACAGTTTGAAACTAAGGCCCGGTTTTATCACTTAAAGTCTAAAATCGAATTTTTAACCAAGAACTAACAGTGGAATAGTAAACAAAAAGCCTTTGGCGTTTTACGGGTTTCTTTTTAAAAACGATTGTCGAACATGGCAAGGTGTTTGTTGTCTGTTCCTTTAATCTCCCCCCCCCCCCCCACTTCACTTTCTGTTTTGACATTAAGGGCCCTCAGGAGGCAAAGCTGATCGCATGTTTTTGCCGATAAGATGGCGTTAGGGGTCTTAAAAATTTAGCCAAAAAGCCCAACTATTACGAAAATTTGCCAACAGATGGAGGAGAGATGGTAGGGCTATTTTTAATAATCTCATGCATTTGGTTGATTTTCGTTGATCTTTTAATAATGAATAGTTTATAAATATTATATTATATTATATATCATTTTTAACAATTTAAAAATATATAAATATAGGCTTATAAGTGATCTGATAATGTTGGCTGTTAGACTAGCCTGCCATCTTTTGCAAAAAAACTGAATTAATTAGAAAATTTAGAAAAAAAAATTATGAGATCATTGTATGCAAGCAAATATTTGTCCCTTTGTTAATTTTAAATAAAAGAGCTCTAAAGTTCTAAAGTCAGGGTTAAATCACTTAATCCAGGCTACTTGACTTTGAGTGAAGAAACCGGAGCCAAAAAAATGTTCAAATTGTTTTCTCTTGAAAATAATAATAATAATAATAATAATAATAATGCAAATTAAATCAACCCTAATGATTTGTTAATGTGATTATTTACATTTCTACAATTTATAAAATAATCAACTGTATATATTTATTTATTTATAATATATTTATTTATTTTTTGGATCGAAATGTTTTTAAGGGATCCTAAATAGAGGCAAAATTTCTTATAAATATTATTATTATTATTATTATTATTATTAAATCATTCATTGAATTACAAATATAAAGTGCTAAATATTATTAAAATAAATCGATTATTATAATTTATAAGAAATTTCGCTTTATTTTTTTTTTTTTTACATTTTTTAAATATTTTTATTTTGGCAAATGGAAGTATTTTATATCCTGTTTAAAATATACAGAACGCTACATAATGGGGGTTCATTTTTTTTAGTTAAAGACAAGGCACAGGTGAAAAAACTTTAAGAAGATGAGAGACAGGGGTGGGAGAAGGTTTATTTATTTATTAATGGGAGACAGAACCCTCGATTTCTTTCAGAAAAGGATAATTCGGTCCAGAGCTACGTAAAGACATTTAATTTTATTATAGAAAGACACAATTTTTCTACAATTACTCTTTTTTTATATTTTTTTGGGTTGTTTTTTGAGGATTCAAGATATAACAACTATAAAACAATCATTCTTTTTTTTTCTTTTATATTTTTTTAACTTTTTTTTTTTTACTTTTCATTAAGAGTCAATTAATAATGATGGTCATCTAACTACTTTTTGTTTTTAATAATTAAGAATATATCACAGACTTTTTTAAGATCCTATCATAAGAATAGAATAAGAATTTAATTTAACAAGCTAATAAGATTTTTTTTAATAGAAGTTTGATTCAAACCACTTTGCGCTGTTTGATTTTTTTTTTTTTTAATTTATTTATTTTTTTGATCTGTAAAAAACAAGCATGCATTGAGTTAAAAAAAAAAGAAAAGTAAAAATAATAAAAGGACATTTAAAATAATTGATCAAGAAGAAAGAATAATTTGGATTTTTAAATTAAACTATATGATTTTTTTTTTTATAAAAATATATATCATAGGCCAGCAATTCGATGTAAATGTAGCTGAAGTTTTTTTTTAGTTTTTCTATTTTTTTAGAATAAGAGCTAAACAAAAAAAAAAAATATTTACATTAAAAAAAAAAAAAATTTTCACATTTTAACTGGACCCATTTTTTTTATTTAAAATTTTGAAATAAATAATTGTGATTGGTAAGCCTATTTGTTAAAATTTATTTTTTAAATTATGTTAAAATATTTTTTTCTTTTCAAAGTTATTGATATGAGTAAAAGTAAAAATTGCTATCTATTTTAGGATATCATATATAAACATATTTTTCAGGAGAAAAAAAAATTTGGTGACCATATTTAAAGATAACTTAATTAATAGAACAAAAAACTGGGAAATCAAGCAGAATCTCTGGGATTGGATTAGCACTAATTTATGCAAAAGCCCCAAATTCAAAGATTTGTACTCAAATTTTGGTCTAATCATCACAATCATAGAACTCTCCTATCAATTTAAGGTTTTTCCCACTCTCAATACCATTATTATTTTTTTCAATAATTTATGAGCAAAACTCCAAGATGATTCCCTCTTGCACGGGCCCCCGCTCCACAAATACAAGTTAGCTCACTTACCCGCCGCCCTCAATCTAGGGGTGATCCACTAAGTTGTTTAAGTAACGGACGTTTAGCTAACAAAGATAGTAGAGGCAATTTGAAGATAATTTGTGCAAAAAACTCAAAATTTCATTTTTTGAGTTTGATCGCTCTTGTACTGGACCGACGATATTAAGTAAAGATTAGAAAATTTTAGTCTTATTCCTATTTTTTGTCAAGATTTTTCCCAGTGGATTATAAAATTCTTATTTCAACTGGATCTCGTCAGCCTAAGCCAGAATTACAAATCATATACAGCCAAAAAAAAAAAACGAAAAAAAACATTTTTCCTCCCAACTTTTCAGAACCTTAGTACTATTTTAGTCTTTGAAAGACACTTCTCAGAATTTCTAAACCTTTCGGACAAATTTGCGCAAAGTTTGAGTTTGAAAATACTATGCCCTAATAAATTCCTATGATTTCTCAAATATCTATAAAAAAATTTAATGGCGTAAAAAAACACTTTTTTTTTGAGATGGCACAATTTTAATTAGACTGTTTTGTAAAGCGCAAAAAGCTAAACATTTCTATATGTATATATTAATATACTGTCTACTGTATTAATATATACATGGGGGGTTTCTCAAAATTTAAAGTTTCTGAAAACGTAACCTATTTAGTATATATATATATATTTTGCAAATCATTCATTTATTTTAATTTTGAATTTCATTCATTTAGTTAATACATATGCTTTGTAATTTTAGCCTCCTAAGCTGACGAAATGCAGCCGAAATATTTAATTAGAATTTTGTATTCCCTCGGGAAAAAATGTTGGCAAATATTAGGTTTTAGCAAAATTTCAATTCTTTTTGAATATCTGTTGCCCAAAATTTATCGACAATTTTAAATATTACTGGATATTTTCAAATCGCTGGAACAATTCAACTTTCGCATGAAATTTAAAGAAAACCAAAATATTTTCTATGCATTTCATGCCAAATCATTCCTTAGATCAAAGGTTTTCAAACCTTTGCGAGTGCGGAGCCCTTGAAAGGCATTTATAAGGAATCCCTCCCCCCCTACCCCACAATGTTTCACTAACAAGTCTTGAAATTTTAAGTAAAAATATTCCGAAGGAAGCACACTCTGAGAAATGCTGCCTTTATTCTCACACAACAATAAAATTTCCTCTTCAGCTTGTAAAGTGAACTTTACAAGCCAAAAGCTTTTTTGGTAAAATAAGTCTATTTTTATTTAAATATTTTTTCTCCTGAAAAAATGTATTAATTTCTTCTGATTTTGATGGTCCCCAATAATCTTTTAGCAATTCGGATATACTATTTATTTATTTGGGAATATAAATGAACAAAAAAATAATTCTTTCCTCTTAAGATAGCCAATATTCTAAATGTCCATTGAGAAAAACGTTAAAAACTATAAATAGCAAATATGTGGATATTGAGGAACGTAATCTTTAGTGCCATCAGAAAGATTGTCAATAATTTTATTTTCTTTTTTTCTACCGTATAGCAGAGTCAACTACGAGACATTTCGCTTGATGAAGATTTATAGACACTTCGAAAAATATTTCTTCTTTTTAACGTCCAGCGTTTACGTTTTAATTAATTTCATTTTCTCTTTATGAATTAAAATAACGTATAGGAAAGTTTTATTTATATCATTTTTTTTTCTTTTAGTATCAAAAAAAGAAAACAATTGACAGAGAGATAGGGTGGAAGTTTTTTTTTTTTTTTAGGTCGTCTAAAAAGAACCCCTTTGAAAGAGGTGGCCCTCAAAAAAAGGGATTCATTCGACTTAGATACCCTGCTAGGCTGAAGCTATTTATTTATTTATTTATTGACGAGCTAAAACATCCAACACTAGCTATTTTTGCTAGATTTATTTATTTAATAATTTTATTTCCATTGGGGAATTTTCCTTTTTTTTTTTAGCTCGATATTATTTTTATTATTAAACAATCCCTGTATCTATTGTTTCTCTTATTTATTAATTTTTTTTTTTTGCTATTTATCTAATGCTTATTCTAAAAAAAAGAAATATTTCTTTTTTAATTCTATATGGAAATTACTCCGAGGATTTTAATATATGGAAAAGTTAAAAAAATCAATCGTATTCTATATATATCGGTCGGAAATAAAAGATCATTTGGTGAGATTTGTGATTATAGCTCAGATGATATAATTTTTTTTTTTAACGGTCCCTGGCATGGGCGTAGCCAGGGGGGAGGCAGGGGGGCATTGCCCCCTGACTTGTCCTAAAAATTAAAAAAAAAAAACAAACAAATATATATTTTTCCCATTGGGAATTTTTTTTTTTAAAGCCCCAATCCACTACATTAATTTAATTTTTTTTTATTTAAATAAATAATTAATGATCTATGTATATATTAATTGCAAAACCCCCCCTCTCGCCCTAACGAGGTTCCCCCTAACAAGATATCTGGCTACGCCCATGGTCCCTGGAAAATAAAAACTAAAAAATGGCTTGAATGGCTCCTGCCGTGCGATGCCGGCGGCTCAAACGGACTTGCTGTTTAAATAGCATTAGAGAGGCCGTGCAATTTTGCCATGCCGTGCCGTATGCCGTCAACAGTCCTTCAAGCGAAAACGGCACATGCATCGCACATTAGAGGCACGGCATGACTAGTGAAAATTGCCTTTCGCCGTCCCGTGGCCGTCTGTAGCTGTACAGTGAGGGATAATAATTAAATCCCACCAATGCGTTTTCTACTTGTGATTATTTCATTGTTTTTAAAAAAATATTATATATTTTTTAATAGAAACTTTCATGATTCAATCCTAGAAAATTTCCAATAAAGATTTTCATTTTCTTTTATAAAAACAATGAAATAATCACATGTAAAAATCGCATGGGTGGAACTTAATACTAACCCTCACTATACAGTGAGCGCCACATTAAGTCCCCACCTGATAGCTAGACCCTTCACAAGTGTATGGTATAGTGTAAAGTGAAATAATTTTAATGACCGAAATAGTAAAACGTAAAATCTGGTACAGATGAATTTATTTTACCTTTTCAAATTTAAAATTATTTCCCCATTTAACATATATTATACCATATACTTAAGGCTAAAGCTATCAGGTGGGGAATTATTTGTGCCGCTCACTGTACATTGCTCGGCTATTTCAGTGTTGGCACGGAAACGTCCGAACACATGCACGGCACGTCTAGTGGAAATGCTGACAATGCACGGCAGGGAAAATTATAGTGTCTAGTCGAAATTGACCTTTATATTCTTCTTTCTCAAATTGACCTTTATAGTTTTTTTTTTTTTTTGTTCCCCAAATTTTGTTCATGAGTATATAAGTATTTGTATAATTTTTTTGTGTAACATAAACAAAAGTAGCAAGGAACCAGAAAAATGGGTTGGTATCGGAACTCTTTGGGATTCTATAGGATACTACAACTGTCGCATGAAAAAAGAAAAAAAGTTTTGGTTAAACTTGCCGCCTTTGAACAAAATATTTATTCTTATTCTAACTTATTTGGCCCTGGTTATGATTACCTCCTTAACAATAAATAAGGTGTTTGTTTCGAAATCAAATAAAATCACCTATCCCTGTTTAAGAAATCGTCCTAATCATAAATTAGGTTGGTCAAAAAAAAAAAAAAAAAAAAAAAGAAAGGGATAAAATATTGAAGTAAGAATGAAGTGGAGTTCATTGTAGTTGAAAATCTTCGTTCACTAATGCTATTTAAGTTAATAAAATATTCATTCTTAAATAAAATACGATCCAAAGAGTTGGGAAATTTTTCTAAATTATTCATCTGAACTATATATATCCTTTTCAAATTTCGACCAGTTTACTTTTTTCTCCTTCTTCGAGTATTAATTTCTTTTTTATTAAAAAAATTAAATCCCCTTTCTAAATTATCCTAAACTAATCGTTTTAAAAATATTTATTATTAAATGGAAATTGTTTCAAATAGAATAAAACAAAAAAAACAAAGCTCAAACAAACACAACAAGCAAATCGTTTTTAATTTAAAATAAATATGGAGATATAAGAATTTAATTTTCTCCTTTTTCTCACTAACTTTTGATAAATTTGCATGAAACTTGGATATTGTCTTAATTTTATTTATATTTCCAAATTTCAAGAAGATCGATCAAAAGAATTTAGGATGTTAGATTCTTTGTTGCACAGGATTGTTAATTTCTTGTTGGGCTTAATGTGTTATCTATTCTGGAGCAATGAATCAAAAACGCCACGCACCCGAAGAATTTAAATAAAAAAATACGCATTTTAAGATCTACCTTTTTTTTTATTTTAGATTGGATTATATTTTTTTTATTTAACGTCTATTTTGAGGGTCCGAATTCCCTTCCCGCGCCTGTCTTTTGGCCCTTTGTGCTTGTCAATCGAGGTGAGATTATCTCGGAGCCTTTGGCAATGCTGTTACAATTTCTGACCAAAATTTATAGTTTAGCCCCTAGCCTTCTCAAAACAATATTAGAAAAAAATGAAAAATAATAAATATTATTTTTTGTTATAAGTAGAGAGCACAAAAAAGAGCAAATTCGATTCATGCTCCTCAAAATGTTACGAAGTTGTTTTTTTTTTTCAAGTACCAAAGGCTCTCTTGATTTGTTGCACCTGAACTTGCTCTTTTCCAATCCCTAACATCAACAGCAACTTCTCTTCAACTTATATATTACATTATTTTTTATTTTTCCTTTAAATTTAACAAATCGCACCATAAGTAGAGATGCAGGGTCGAATTTACGAAGAAGCAGACTAGGCGCGCGAATTTTAGGGGTTCGTGAAAAAAAACTTATTTAGTTTATACACGTATACATTTTTTGAAAATAGACGTTAGAAAATTAAAGGAGCAAATTTTTCTTTTTTATCAAAAAGAGGGGAAAAATATAATAAAAGAATAATCTTTCTGTGTTTCTCAGTGGGGTGGTTGAAGAGGGGGGGGGGGGGGGGCGGGAAGAGTCCACTGCCTAGGGGTGACGAATTCCTAAATCCGCCCCTGTAGAGATGACATGTACTTAAATACTTTTTTATCTTCTTCTAAAGTAAAGCCCTTTATTTTCACTAAAAGAAAAAATTAAATGCAAAAAATGAATCTCCATATATACGTTAAATCTTCAAAATATTTAACTAATCTATTAATTATGAAATTTCTTTTTTTTGCGGAAGATCTTATTTTTCTATAATTTATAAAAAATATCGATCGTATTTAAAAAAAAAATAATAATTACCCTAAGTTAAGAACTATTTATAAAAATTAATCTATTTACATTTTAATATATACGTTTTTATAAATAAAAAACTTCTTATATTAATTCTTTAATTAGAAAATAGATGTTTTTGGAAACATTTCTCCCATTTAGACATATATCTATTTCTTTTCACGTGATTAAAGAAAAGAAAAAGGGAGGGGAGGAGATCACAAAGATATTTTATAAAATTCTTAAAAATTAGATTGTCAAATAAATTCCTCAGAGTAAATTTCCGATTTGGCCGAGATTCTTAATGCCTTTAATATTATAATGTGCGTGAACTTTTTGAGTGAATATCTAGAAATTTTTTTTGAGACGGATCTTTTCTTTCATTCTCTCTCTTTTTGGCGCTTTTTGTTTGCTTGTTTGTTTGTTTATTTATTATGTGGATGGTAATAACCTTTGTTCACAACCGGCTCCGTTCTCGGAGTCATCCGTCTCGGAAGATGAGGAAAGGGAGAGGGATTTGGCTAATGGCGGTGTTGGAGAATTTGATAGCGATCTTGGTGGTGGGGGCTCAGGTGGTTGAGGTGGAGGGGGTGTTGGTGATTTCGGTGGTTTTTGTGGAGATGAATCCTCAATGGCTGTTGGGGAGAGTAGAGTGCCAACAGAACCTGATTCGGGACTCCCTGATGTCAACGTTGCTGGGTCGTCGTTCGTTGACGTCGGAGAGAACAGCTCGCTGTTTGTAGCAAGAGGCGGAGGTCGTGGAGAATGCGGCGCTTGTGGAGGCGGAGGCATCAGCAGGTGGTTGTGGTTTTCAGTCAATCCAGTCGAAATTATCTAAAATATTGTAAAATTCAGAAATTTATTATTGAAAGAAAAAAAATAATTGGTCAGAAATTAGTTATTATTATGGGAATTTTTAATTATAGACCACATTTTGTATTAATTATTTATTAAAAATATAAGTAATGCACATACGTTTCGATGCAAGAATAAGCAGTTGAAACTTTATACAGTTTTTATATTTTTAATAAATAATTAATAAACAAAATGTGTCAAAACTCCCATAATAATAATAATACAAACCACAAAAGCTTTAACAAATACATTCGTCAGAAACTAGTTTTCTGATTTTGACCCCCCCCCCCCCCTAGCCTTAACATTCATTCAGAACTTTATAATTTCATAAACCTAATGGGAACAAAAATTTTCAATTAAAATTTCAATAAAACAAGAAAAAATACCTTAAAAATTTCTAAATGGCAAATAAGAAAACATCAATTTTAAATAAATTATAGTGCAAAAGCAGCTGTAAATAACCACCACCTAAATTCTTAAAAATAAGAGTTTGTTGGAAATTTTACCTATACCAGTATATTTCCTATGGGCCTCCAAATTGAAAGAAATTTATTTTATTTGACAGTAAAAAGTATCAAGCCCGGTGGAATTAAGGGTGGGTGGCCTCCAAAAAATAGCGTGTGGAAGTCCCCCGGTTGCCATCAATACTACATACTTTAAATAAATGTACTTATAGACCGAAAACTCCTCAACTACGCTGACTTTTCGGCAAGGGTGTAGGAAGGGAAAAACAAAAATGAAAAGATTTTTTTATTTTCCCTAAAGGAAATAGACTCATTGAGGAAAATAAAAAAAATCTTTTCATTTTTGTTTTTCCCTTCCTACACCCTTGCCGAAAAGTCAGCGTAGTTGAGGAGTTTTCGGTCAACAATTTCTCTCGGCATCACTCATTAACTAAATATTTTTCGAGATCTATTATTTGAAAAAGATAATAGTATTCAAAATACCTCGATTCGGACTTTAACTGAGTCATAGATATATTCATATACATTTGTATATATATGTATATAATCAAATGTACTTATATTCAATGGCCTCATCAGTCCTGAGGGCAAATTGGAAAAAAATAAAGGTTTTTTCTTCATCAAGAATCAGGTTCCAGAGAAGAAAAGTAAAATAATTCAAGGTGTTGCAAAAAGATTTTACACAAGAGGTTGAAAATGAAAATAATTTGCGCTCTACTGAATTAGAACAAAATGATAATAAATATAAAAATTAAAAGATTATAGGCCTATTGTTTTTTTTTTTTTTTTTTTTTTTGTCAAGCATTAGGAGAAATAAAATTTTTCATATCTAAATTTTGAAGATTAAGAAGAAGGAAATAATATAAATGAAACGGAACAACTCAAAAACAGGGTAAGTAGGATAAATAACAGGAGAAAAAACCTGCAGCTAGTTGTATTGCAATAATTCATTTTATCCTCAGAACATATATATATATATATAACACTCATCTATTCTGAGGATGATCCAATCGAAGGATCGAAACGTCAACATGATGGGAAAACAATAAAATGAATAATTGCAATACAACTAGCTACAGGCTTTTTTCTTCTGTTACTTATCCAGGCTATAAGCCCTACGTATCTACTTATTTCAAGGTAAGAAAGATTTAATTATTTATCGTGACTATTTCATTTGTTTTAATGAATAAATAAAGAAATAAAAATCTGGTGTGACTGGCGCACGCACACAACTTTCTCTTACCTTCGGTAATCGAAAGTTGTGTACTGTGCTTGTCACACCAGATTTTTGTGTCGACATATATTTAGTTCCCGACAGTACGGAACATTTGAATTCATTGTCAGATGTAAAATTTATAAGTATGGGAAAATATTTATATTTTGTTACCATGGCAACCATTTCTCCTATCTTCCCTATGAAATACAAGAGTAAAGTGGTCTTCAGAAGATTTCAATCGCAAAATGAGAATATACATTTTAAAGAGCATCTAAAAAATAATTGATTTTTGAATTTAAAAAAAAATCGTTGGAGCAAATTTTGAGAAAATCGAAAAAAACTGAAAAAGTACATCAGTAAAGTACTAGTAATCTTTGGCCGATTTTGATTAAAAGCTTATTTTTCCGGTCCCGGGGGTGTTTAAGTTAAATATAGAATTTCAACCTTGTAACTTAATTCCTTCATGCTTAAAATTGAACACAGACACACACCCCACCCACCCACCCACCCACACACACACAGACAGACCATGTCGCGAAAACCACTTTTTTGGATTCAGGGGACCTCAAAACGTGAAGATCCATCAAAATCTCGACATCGAATTTTTGACATGAATCCAATACTTTCTCTCTATATATATATACATATATACATAGGTAAAGAAAGTAAAAAGTAGAGAAATTTGAACTTAACACATTCATTTCTTTTCTTTGTAAGATGGAAAGGCAAAATTTTTTCAAATAAAGATGATCTTCATTTGCAGGATTTATATCTAGAATTTTAATTTCATTTAAGGTCTTTTTCGGCTTCGAAGGCCATTTAGACCCCGTCTCTATTTATTTCAATTGGATTGGTAGGCAATCCAAATGAAATAAATTTTTCTCGGGTAACGAATCCTTGGCCCCCAACACAAGAAGGAGAAACTCTACCATTGAGCAATGGGCCAAGGGCAATCGAGAATTTTCTCAGATCAATATATGGAGCATCAAATAAATAATTAAATCCTGCGTTTCTTTTGGCACACCCTATATTTTTTTATTTTTCGGATTCAGAAACATCATTTTTTTTGTCTAGTAATAAATAAGAAAAGCACTAACCCAGCCAGGACTGGAAGGTTCGAGCGGCGTAACAGGACTCATGGAACTCATAGATTGTGACTGTTCCTCCTCGTCGTCCTCGAGACTTTCTTGTAAACTCGAGCAGACTGGCTCCTCGGGAAGGAGATCTTGGGCGGTATCCACTTCATCAGTCTCATCCATATCATCCCCCGGGATGTCATCATCCTCCTCGAGATAGCAGGGAGGCCTTCGGAAGAGCAAACCCTGTCGGGCGGAGAATTCGCCGCCACCAAAGGACTCATCCTGATAGCAGGGTCGGTAGAGAAGTGACGGTGCTGCAAGAAGGAGGCCGTGAGGCGCATGGACTGTTTGACGACGTCTTCGAGCTCGCATCGCTGATCCCGCCGTGGAATAAGGTGTCGGAAGAGCGGGATCGTAGCGGTAGTCGGGCCCATTGATGTG
The DNA here is from genome assembly GCA_023213315.1 of Euborellia annulipes. Classification (NCBI taxonomy): domain Eukaryota; kingdom Metazoa; phylum Arthropoda; class Insecta; order Dermaptera; family Anisolabididae; genus Euborellia; species Euborellia annulipes. Next base: position 11,437 of record JAKCPI010026753.1, on the reverse strand, counting down.
TAGATCATTGTTCAATTTTATCTCTGAAAAAAAAGAAAGAAGATTAATAAAATAAACAAAATAAACATAGATGTTTTTTTTTAATTATATTTTTTAAATCGAAAAAAAAAAATCAAATTCAAAAAACCTATTGTATCAATAACATTATGCTTTTTATGTAAAGACTTGCTTTGATGATTGTGTCTAACTTCATGGGAATGAGTGTAGATGGCGCTGAAGTTTGTGTATAACTTCATAGAAATGAATGTAGATGGAGCTGGCGTCGTACATAAAATGCACGTAACGGTCCCTCAAAGGTTAGTTCACTTGAGCCGGAGTAAGTGCTCAGTACTTGAAAATGACTGCAGAATAAGCAAGTCGAAACGTTGTACAGTATTTATATTTTTAATAAATAATAAATAACACAAGTGCTCTATAATTAAAAACTCCCATAATAATGAAAAACATTCTTTGCTGCCTCTAGGGCTGTGACAGAAATACGCTTGGTAGTATTCTTGTATTTATAAACGATACTAATCTGGCTCATCATCAGGTTTTCAAAATTCGAACTAACCGTTGTATGAATTAGTAGCTTCCGTATCTCGGAAAGTGAAGTTGGCTGGAAGGGAGAGAACTTTCCCAAGTGGAGGACGTCGGGAAGACAATGGCGCTTCCAGGGCTGAAAGCTCCAACGCCTGCAAACAAAGAGCTTCTTCCTCAAGAAGTTCAGCTTCTTCCTGCTCCGCTTGGAGTTCTCGTTCGAGTTCCACCTCCATATCCAACTCGTCCTCCATCTAAAACAGAGAAATTATTTAAATAAAGAATCATGAGACCATTAATAAAGAACACTTAGGGATAAGGGAAGATTGGGAAATTACTCGCTTACTATTATTTCATATGTTTTAAATTATTTTTGCAATACAAATTGCTAGAGATAACTAGGGATGGAAAAGTCGACTCTGACTTTATCAAGAATCGATCTTTTACGGAAAATAATCGACTTTTTTATACACTGTACATCTATTGTGTAGCTCGTTTTGCTTATCAAATAATTCTTTAGTTTTATTCATACCTGTTTATGAGATTCTTCTAAATGTTTCATTAAAACAGCAACAACCACATTTACAAGAACAAATTGGGCCATCAAGACAAAAATTACAAAAAATATTGGAGCGATGATTGTTGAAGCGCAGCAATTTTTTACACAATTGCTTTCATGTGAACAATGTTTCGTGCGAAGTGTATCCTTAAAAAAAAAAAAATTAATAATATCGGTTTATTTGAAAAATTAAAAGCTAAAATTCTTACTTTCATAATACCATTCCAATTATCCCCTGTGGCAACTCGGAAAAGTGTTAAAAAAGCCATGCCGAAATTTTTAAAATGAGCATGTTCACCCAACCCTTGACAAGGGTTCTCTTTCGAGCATTCTAAAAAAAAATATTTACTTAGGCATCTTACATTATATTTTATATTAAATTAAGTTTCATCCTAACTTATTAGAAAAAAAAACTCACCAATCCGTCCAAAAAGTTCAACTCCAAGAGCTGCAAAAATAAAAAAAAGCAGGAAGAAAAGCAATCCAAGGTTGCCGACCTGCGGCAGAGCCTGCATCACAGTATCAAGAAGGGCGCGGATTCCCTTTGCCATTTTTAACAATTTCAAAACTAAAAAAAAAATATTTATTATATGTATATATATATGTATTCAGTTTAGAAAAAATACTAAAATAAATTACCTACATACCTCTAGCAATGCGTAAAACCCGCATAACACGCATTATAGTTGGATTTATTGGAATGATATTCGATTCAAGCTCTTCGAGGACGATTCCAACCACAGAGAGTACAACAATCACCACATCGAGTTGATTCCATCTACTCCAAAGGGAAAATTAAATCATTCAGAATATCTCAATCTATACATAAACTAACACTATTAGGATATATTATGAGACGATTTTATTAAAATCTATAGTATAGCCTAAAAAGAAAAAAAGATAAATTTTATTTATCTTGCAACTCCCCAGAAAGTTTCTGGGCAAGTGATGGTATTTAATTTCTACTTTTTCAACAAGTGATTATTATTATTCGTTCTAATTTGTGTAAAAAATTCATTCAAAATATAAATCGAATCATTTATGGATAATGATTTAATTTATGACTACCCGCGTCGCCCCCTGAACCCCCCCTCAAGCTGGCTCGAGCCCGCCTGCGGCGGACCCTCGCCTTTTTTTAATTATGAAAAAAAATTATCATTACTATATTCCAATCCAGTGCCTGCTTCAGTATTTGTTTACATTTATAGAATATATACGGTAAATGCAAAGAATACATAGATATTTCTCTATACATTTCCTATGGAAGAAATCGTAACTTTAAGAATTAATAACTCAAAAAGTTACAGGAATTTCGGAATGAAAATAATTTTCCTGTAATCCCGAAAAGGTCCTCTTTAGGCATATAAAATTTTGTTTCAAAATTCCAACTGAAAGTTGCCTAAATAGAGCGTGACAGACAGACAGACGGACATTAGCGAATTATATATATAGATTATAGATAATATGAACAATTTCATATCAAAATTCTATTATTAAAATTTTGATTTAGTTCACAAAGAACCCTTACTTATTTTAAAAAATAACATTTTCTATTCTTTAATAAATAATAAAAAAGTGTCACTCATTTTTATTTTCATAGAAAATAAAAAATTTGTATTAATACAATTTTCAATAGGATTCGGACCAGTAGGTTCAATTAAAAGTCAAAAAGTTTTTTAAAACAATCCCCGAATCATATTGGAAATTGTAAACAGTTCACAAATTGATTTGATTCATACTTTGAATGAGTTTTTTACACAAAATAAAAGCAATAATAGTAATAATAATCACTTGTTAAAAAAGTGAAAATTCCATACCATCACCAGAAAATTTATGGTGGGTTAATAGAGATAAATAAAACAAGATTTCAAGCAGTGGTTTGGATCCATTATCTGGAATGTTATATGGAACAATTACGAATCTGAATCCGCTTCTTAGGACAGAGATCGCACGTGTTCCAGGGATCAGAGAACAACAAGAGATAACTATGATTATTTATTTGTCTTGCATAAATTATTTCAAATTCAAATCGAGAGGTACGTTTTCAAGTGTTTTTTTTTCATTCTCAAAAAAATTTAATTAAAAAGTCTCATAACATTTTACATTTTTAAAATAAATTAATTATAAAAAATTACCTGTCTTTGAAATAAACTCGAATTCCTAAGGCAACCAGTTTCATTACAGATTCCAAAATAAAAACTGCAGTAAAGAAATAATTGAAAATCTTCAGAGCATATGAAAGAGCCTAAAAATTATAAAAATATTTTAATATTTGACAGAAACGCTTGGACATTTTATCGAGCCTCAGATCACTGATTTACTTACCTTAGGCATTTTATAAAATTCCATAGCCATTGTGACGACATTCAGGCCAATAACAGCGGCGATTGCTAAATCAAAATATTTCGATGTCACCACGTTATGAACCATAAGTCGGGAATGCGAATAGTTGGTGTAATAAGGAGGCTCGTGCAATTCTGGAAAAATAAGAATAAAACAAAATTTAATCGAAATAATAAAACAAACCTATATGTAGAGATTTATTTAAAATTGATAATATGATTTAAAATTAAAGGTATAAAAAGAATATTCCGAAATTTAATGAACTAATCTACGGGCAAGATTATATAACAAGTGAGAAATGATTTTGTATGAAAAAATCTCATACCAAATTTTTCATTATAGAAGGAGGAAGGAATAAAAATAGACCCGCACTATTAACTAATTTATCTTAAAAAAGACAAATTATTAGGGAATCAAGTCTGTATATTGATTCCCCCAAGTTGATATAATGCGCTTTTCAGCGATTAAAATCAATAAAAGTGAATTATTCACACCCACTTTTTCGTTTTTTCTCCATTTGTTTTGCTCTTTTAGCCATCCTTCGTATTCGTTCTTCTTTCTCTTGCTCTTCTCGGCAGCGATGGAAATTTTCTACAACGACTCCAACGAACATATTAAGTACAAAAAATCCTACTAATAAAATAAAAGCTATAAAATAGAGCAGTCTCCATTCGTTATGATTTCGTATAGGCTGAAAATAAAAAAAAAAAGAGGAAAATATTAATTTAAATATTTTTAATAGTAAATTTAAATTAACAAATAGGAAAATTATTCGTTTTTAATGGAAATTACCAAAGAATAAAATCATCTATAATATATCTTCAGGAACAGGTAGATGAAGGCAGCCAGCAAAGAACAAAAACTTTATTTAAATATCGTCGACGTTATATCAGCCTTTAACTCTTGGTCAATGCTGATGTTTCGGGCCCATTCAATTAATTGAATTAAGCCCAGGCACCTACTACGATTCTCATAGAGAATTAAACATACATTTAATAGAATATGCAGATTTGTGTTGCAATTTTGTATGACCTACATGTATCAACTCTAAACAACATTAACAATTTATCCTCCTGAAGATGGGAGCGACGCGTTCCCGAAACGTCGACGATATTTAAATAAAGTTTTTCTTCTTTGCTGGCTGCCTTCATCTACCTGTTCCTGTTAACTATAGTTCCTGTAGAGAACCGCGTCTTATTTTTTTCTCGTAAGAATTTATGCTAAGGAATACGTAAAATTATTTCTCCCTTTTGAAATTTGCGTTAAGGAGTGCAAGACGTTTTAGAGTGTGAGACGTTTTATGATAAGGTGTTCGAAATTTGCTGCGAAAGATGACCTCATCGGAGGAATATTCATGATACGATCGAAGCGAAATGCACCTCTCTGCATCTAACTAAATTTTTGAATCGATTCTGTCACTACACACTAATTGTTTGTAGAATTAGTATGTTTATATATTAAAACTTTTTTTTAATCATCTTACTTTATTATGAATACATAATATTTGAAGAGTTGAGAATTAGAAAGGGTCTATGAACCATTTTTTTGTATGCCATTGTAACCTTTATGTATATTATGCATAAAGACGTAAATGGCGTACAAAAAATTGTCCCCTTCTAATTCTCAACTCTTGATTTTATATCACCGTCCTGTTTTTGACATTACACTGTTCCGTTTTTGTCACAAGACAGTCATCTATAATATATCCTGAATAAAACCTCTTCAGGCCTTAAAACATTATTTCCTCTTTGTCTGGGAAATTTTTCTCTACTAAACGAATAAATCTCCACATTTGTATAAAATTAAATTAGCAAAGAATGAAACTTACTTCTTGATTAACCCCAACTGCATCTAGACCCGTATACATGATATTCACCCATCCATCCCTCGAAGAGAGAACGAATAATGACATTAACGCCTTGCCGAGGTCATCAAAATTATACTTTTGATTCACCCATTCGTTCCCTTCGAAAGATTCACATTCAGCCCTATTTTTTATATTCTCAAGATGAGGGCCTTCACAATAATAAAAGGTCCCTTTAAATAACTGAAATAAAAAAATAATGATTGTTAAATATTAAAATAGATTAGAATTACAAGTGAAAATTTACCTGAACTCCTAATATTCCAAAAATGATAAAAAATGTACAGCAAATGAGAACAATATTTCCGATTGGTCGAAGTGAAGAGAGTAATGTTTGTACAACAAGTTTTAGCCCGGGGGCTCGATTTATAACTCTTAATGGCCGAAGGGATCGTAAAAGTCGAAAAACCTAAAACCATTTAGTTACCAAATAATAACAATAGAATAAATGTTTGTTTTAGAAAATAATAATAATTACCCTTAAAATTCCTAAAATTCTAGGACTACTAGCTGATATGATTGTTATTAACAAATCGATAATGGAAATTATAACCAAAACGCCGTCCATGATATTCCATCCGGATGTAAAATAGGCATTTTCGCCATTTAACATGCCTGTTGCCACCACCTAAAAAGAGATTATAAAATATATACTATGTTTCGAGAGTATTTTGTAACTGCTAGGCATAAATAAGTTGAGAGTTTTATTGATGGGTAAACAAACATACTTTGAATGCTTGTTTCAAACGATATGAAAAAAATCTGGTGTGACTGGCGCACAGCACACAACTTTCTCTTACCTTCGGTAATCGAAAGTTGTGTACTGTGCTTGTCACACCAGATTTTTTGTGTCGACATGTATTTAGTTTCCGACAGTAGGGCAGTGGCGTCATTTGGGGGAGGGGGGGCATTTGCCCCCCCCAAGGGCTCTGATTTTTATAAAATTTTATATTATTCTAAATAAAATACTCCAAAATACATCTACGAGTATACAAATTGTACAAAATTAAACAATTAATTAAATTAAAAATGTTTTGGCCAAATTTGAGTACCCGTTGTAAGTAAATTTTTAAGAAAAAAAAAATGTTTGCCCCCCAAGAAAAAATTTGCCCCCCCTAAGAAAAAGTTGAAATGACGCCACTGCAGTAGGGTACAATTGAATTCAAGATGTAAAATTTATAAGTATGGGAAAATATTTATATTTTGATACCATGGCAACCATTTCTCCTATCTTTTCTATGGAGTACAAGAGTAAAGTGGTCTTCAGAAGATTTCAATCACAAAATGAGAATATACATTTTATAGAGAATCTAAAAAATAATTGATTTTTGAATTTTAAAAAAAATCGTTGGAGCAAATTTTGAGAAAATCGAAAAAAACTGAAAAAGTGAATCAGTAAAGTGCTAGTACTTTTGGCCGATTTTGTTCAAAAGCTTCGTGTCACGTCCCATGGGGGTGCCTAACTTAAATATAAAATTTCAACTTCCTAGCTCTTTTCATTCTTGAGATATTTTGTTCACAGACACACAGACACACACACAGACACACACACACACACAGACAGACAGACCATGTCGCGAAAACCACTTTTTTGGATTCAGGGGACCTCAAAACGTGAAGATCCATCAAAATCTCGACATCGAATTTTTGACATGAATCCAATACTTTCTCTCTATATATATATTACATATATACATAGGTAAGAGAAAGTAAAAATATAATGGCATGAACAAGCATGCTGCTCAAATCCATGCCCCCCCCCTCCCCACCCCGGGGATACCATGAACAAGACTAAATAATATAGGAAATAAGAGAAGTATAAATGGGTTAGCTATAGAATTAATAAAATGAGAAAGGAAAATGAAAATGCTCTAAAAATTCTAAAGATTCAAGTCAAAAGGACCCCAAAAATCTCAGCTCTTTTATGGAACCACTCATCAAATAATAATGAAAGTTTACATATTTATAGTTCAAAGAGATGCAAAGAAGATATAAAAACTTAGAGTGAAGGGAACGATAAAAATGATCGATTTTCACAGCAACTCTGGAGTAAATCTTTTGCAAATTAAATAGCAATTAGGACTTTTGTTTCAAGTCTTCCCTTCTTTCATATCTTCCCAGGAAGGTGAAAGGAGGAGAAATAAAGGACCTGCATGCAACTCATCATCATTAATTGAAATTCCTGTCGGGATCTCCGTTTATTTATCCGAGGTGCTCCCGTGCAAGAAGACACATATCTAAAACCCAACCGGCCTCTGGCCGTAGCCATCTACTGGCGGCATCCAGTGAAGTTACATCATTTCCTATCTCTAACTCTTCAACCTGCGTTCGTTTCTATCTAATGAGCTTAATCCTTATTTTTGGTTCCATCCGGCTCCTTTTATCCAACCTCTTCTATACTAGGATGTCCTAGTTTGAGCAGGGACTCCCTCAGCATCGGCGTGTAGCCTACTCCTTTCGAAGAATGCATCACTGAGAGGGAATCTTCTTTACGTCCCTTCCACAGGACGGGATGTCACAGCAACTCCCTCCTACCAACAATTTCTTTCCTTTTCCTCCCTAAAAAGTGGTTGACTCTGCTGCGAAAATGTATAGCAGAGGTATCTATGGGCTTGTCTCTGGAGCATTGAATGTGCCACTCATTTATTCAGAGGCAATACCAATTCTATAGATTGTTAAAATACCTTAAAAAACATCTCGAAGGCAAACACGGCCGTGAAAATATAATTGGCAGTAGATAAGAAGGCGCGCTCAAGACTGTCTGGAGGAATGTTGGGTCGTTCCATTGCCAGGGTTATGCAATTGAGCCCAATAAACATAAGAATGATGTTGTCGAACCATTTCTGACCGACAAACCATATACAAAAAAGGCGTATTCTGAAAAAAACAAAACAAATAGCTTTGGTTAGAAATTTTAATTGTGGTCTTCGACGAGCAAATGCATCAAATTTAATTTTCGTTATTCCTTGTTCATTCAAACAATTATTGCTATTTGAACAAAAAACTTAAGAATTTTTAACCCCACGCCCATTTTTAACCCGTAAAGCCAATTGAATTTTAAAGATGTTTAGTTTTAAAAATTCTCATTAAAAATGTTTAAATTCAACTCTGGTGCAAATGGGCATTTGTGATCCACGAGGTAGTACTAAAAAAAATATGAACAAAATTTAACCCACGTCTCAAAAAGGTTCACCATCCCTGCTCTAAACAAAGTTTTAACAGCGACGTTAACATTTTACTTTTTAGCACCAGGTGTTAGCAAGCCATATGGAGATAGCTATGTTTTCTGCTTTTTCCTGTTTTTACACCCTTCGATAGCCTCTAGCGCAACAAGCTCATTACTACATTTTTATTTTCAATCTAATAGACCTATCTCACACACCAGCATTAACGTTAAAAAATGCTATTCTCTAAACAAAGTTTTAACAGCGACGTTAACATGTTGCTTTTATTTCAAAGCTGTCAAAATTATAATCTTACTTTTTAGATTAAAGACGCCATTTTTATGCATTAAATACGGCGTTAAAATATTAAAGGCACTCCCTGGACATGACATTAATTTTTAGCACTATTGACTAAATATTAACGCTTTGGGGTTAAAGTTTATGCTTACAGAATGGCAATTTGAGGCAAGGAGGTGTTAAAATGAATTAACTCAGATTTCAGATGTTAAAAATTAACGTTTTTGCTTAGAGAATAGACCTGATAGTCATTTAAAATTACACTGAGTATAAGAATCCTTTTTCTAATTTCTTACTTGTTATCGGGATGGAATAGATAAAGGGAGTAATCGTCGCGTTCCTTGAGAAACTCGTATTGCTGAAGTCTATTATTGATATATTTGATAATTCGACTACGAGCGGACGGAGGAGAATTCGCGGATCGGGTACCCGTCGAATCCGCTCCTGAAGCGACACTCCCTGGTCCTGGGGAAATGTGTTCTATCGCTCCTGAGGAAACCATTGGCAAGGGAGCTGGTCCTGCTGGATTGTCTGGAAAATAATAAGAATAATTTCAGCGATTGAATGTATGAGTTGACCAAAGTATCCATACCTCTATTGACGAGTGTGTTGATGGTCTTGGGTGGTGCACAAACCTCTTCACCTGCGGCTGCATTGGCAGCTCCGCCTGCTGACCGAAGACTCCAATTGTGACTGTTGCACCGAGATAAAGAATATGCTCCATTGCCACTTCCCGCTTGACTTGTTAATGAATTTTGACGAGCTAATCCACCTACCCAAGCCACCTAAAAGGAAACAATCATTTATTATAGGTTTAGTATTTTTCTCTCAAATCTCAATAATTCTCACTTGAGTAAGATTCGGACTAGGATGTCGACTATTATTTGGGGTAGTCGCTTGAGTATCATTTCTAATTGTTGTTGTTCCTAACAAATGACCGTTCCAATGGGAATGTTCCACTCCTTGAGCTCTGCAAATGAAAGAAATATTACAAATTTTTATTATGAAAAAATAAAATGAATGAAAGAAATTTTAGAAAAATTCTCACAACACATGATGGTTGTTTAAAGGGGGAGATTGTGGAGTTGAGAGCCCTGGGTCACAACCATCCCCGTCTTCTTGATCCCCATCGGGAGGGCGTCGGGAAGAGGCGCTCGATTTCCTACCTAACGAAGGTCGAGCCAATCGCCAAGAATAACGGGATGAACTGTAACAAAAATTTATTTATTTATCTATTAATCGTTCATGACCAATTTTGATACAATGACTAATGCATAAAAATGACTAATACATTTATAAGTGGGATATATATAGGAGGGGATTATAGAAAAGAGAGATTGGCGAATTTTCAAAGAGGAGACCTAAATCACAAATAATGCGCCTGTCTCATAGTGCTATCATATATAATTTGTCAAATATCGATTGTATTATATCTCCATTCCTATATAAGGAATCTGTTTACCTCTGCTTAGAGATCTGCTAAATGATTTTGAAGGGGATAAAATCACTGAGTTGATTTTGATTTCTAAAGATCAAAATAAAGTGAATTTAGGGTGATAAGCTGTTAAAGGATCAGGATTTATGGCACACAAAATCAATCTTGTAGCCCCATTAAATGTTGTTCTCTATATATTGGTTAAAAGTTACTTGGATGTAGAAATAAACACCAATATCTCTGAATAAAGACTGATTTGAGCAAAATGTTACTGATCTTGTAATTAAAGATTAAAGAGGAGATATTTTCATGATATTGCACTTCCCAAGGTTTGGCTGCAAGAATTTGCTCCTCGACCAAGAGCCAAATTATTCAAGGAAATGTTTTACAATCTGACCTTTCAAAATAGATAGGAGCAAGTAAGAATAAATTTACCATTATTTGATTATTCCGATAAGCATCATAAAAATTGGATATAAACAATTCATCTTTATATTAGCCGAGATTAATGTTGACGAATACATAAATCACCCATAAATTCATTTTTTTTACTCGGTTGATCTCTAGAATGATGCAGTGGGACTCGCTTGGCCACCAGAGAGCGCTGGCGTGCTTCGTTCGTGATTCTTTCGTTCTTCTTTTTTAGATTCGTTCTTATTATTACTTTTTTTTATCAGGCCTTCCCCGTTCGAGACTTTTCGTTTTACTTTTTTTGCAACGCCATATTTGCATACAGTCTATTGCATTCAGGTCTTCCCCGTTCGAGACAGTTAACGTTTTGTTTTTTTACATCCTTCTTTAGCCATTTTTGCCCTCCAGTTTTTTTTTTTAAACAACTTGCAGGGGTCCCGACCTAATTGTTTCGGCCCTTCGGTTGCAGTTCGGTTTCCTTAGATTAAAAAAAAATCAAAAACAACTAGGGAATTCTCGGCTTCGGTTCGGGTTTCTTCGGTCAGAAACCGTTCAGTTCGAAGCGATTCGGTAGCTTTTAAAAAAAATTTGCGAGCCCAAAGGGCTCGCAAATTTATTTTTAAGGGCTACCGAATAGCTTCGAACTGAATGGTTTTTGACCGAAGAAAACCGAACCGAAACGACACTAGTGACAAAACAAATAAGGCGCCACTACACGAGTATCGAAACAAATAGCGCGCGCAAATGAAAAGAACGAAAGAATCATTGACTTTGAACTGATGTCAGAAGAGCGAACTAGTGAACTAGTCAAGCGCCCACTGATAGCTTCACTGCATCATTCTAGA
>JAKCPI010026752.1:0-14728 GCA_023213315.1 Euborellia annulipes | reverse complement strand
TACATTGTTAATAATCAATTGTATTACATGCTCGAAGACATCTTTATTATTATTGTATGATTTATGTCTAATTGTAAGACATATGTACTCTAAAAAGCACAGTAAATCTATGCCGAAAAGTACTAAATAAAGAGTTTATAGAGGCTCTTTTCATTTGACTGCAAACCTCTTCCTTACTACAACCACGTAATATTTATAATTTTTTTAAATTTATTTGCCTTTATTGGGGGGGGGGGGGGGCATTGGTGCAACAATCGGGGTTAAACTCATCCAGGAGGAGAATATAATAGTCTCTGGGACAGAAAATATAATTTTGAAAATTGTATTATCTTTCATTTAAAAAAATGTTTTAATTTGTTAGCCATAAAACCCCCAAAGGATTCTAATGCCTGCTTAAGGACTATTCTTTAAAAAAAATCACAACCGTGCCTCCTGAAGCAAACATTTTATACACCAGGATATAAACTTGACAATCAAAGAGGATGTATTTTTCCCCTTTTTTTTTTTTTTTTTGTATTTTTAGTTTTCCTTAAAGCAGAGCTTCCCAAATTGTGACCCGCGGCGCCCTGGGGCTGTTCTCTTAGTGCGCCTTGAAAATCTTTCTATACAAAATATTATATATTTATAATATTATTTGATTACTTGAAAAGATGTGATGAAGATAGGGACAGCCTGGTGAATATTATTGAGGAGGATGAATAAATAAAATCCGGAGCTGATGATCAGGCAATTTATTTGGATTAATTCCTTCCGCTATAAGTCGACGTTTCGGGGCCAAAACGGCTCCTTCTTCAGGACCACTTGAAAAAATGTTACTCGGACCAGTGTAAATTTAACCAGCATTTTACGATCATGTAAGCTTGGCTGAATTCCAAATAAAGAAAAGCTATTAGTAAAATTTCGGCTGAGATTTGAAATGGGGCACCCGGAAAAATTCTGATATATTAAGGGCGCCGGAAATAGAAAAAGTTTGGGAACCCCTGCCTTAAAGTCTTCTGACTTTAAAGATTATATTCACAGAGCTGATAAACAACTTGGTCCTTTATACTTTCGTACAATTTAAAAAACACATTTAAAAAAAATTTCGGACATCCTTTTTCTTTTTCTTTAATTATTTATTCTCCATTGCTTGCTCAGGGGCCCACATCTTGTGGGTACGTGGATGGCGACCACGAGCTGCCCGAGCTGGGACAGGCAGTCCTTCCGTTCTTTAAATGTCTGTCTCTTCCTTTCTCTTTTAACAGGCGTCAGACCGTGCGACGGGCCGGCCTGTCCTATTTCTTCCGGTCATAAAAACTTATGATAGGGTTGGAGGGAAAGAGGACTTCAGTCCGCCGACCCCGCATCGCGGGAATGAGGCGAGGAGAGAAGAAGAATATTATTTATTCTCCATTGCATCTACTCAATTTTTTAGCTCCTTATATTTTGCACCCTCGCTTTTGACCCTCTTTATAAATATTGACAATATCAGGCCAATAAACTTCTGGTTGAACTTACTTTTAGCTTTCGGAGAAACTCGTTAGATTATTATTATTGAAATATTTCATTATCATGCCGATATCTTGTTAAATTTAAGCATCTCTTTTTTTTATTTATTCATATCATAATAACATCCTTACTTATTATTCTCAAATTTTATAAACTAACATCGTCATAATTATATAATTAAAAAAAAAAAAAAAAAAAAAAAAAAATTATAATTCTATTGTTATTTTCATGTCGAAACTATAAACTAGTTGCTATTTTCTTCTTTAATTTATTCAAATCAAGTAAAAATTTATTATAGGCCTACTAACCAAAGTTATCAATAATTAATAAATATTTTATAATCATTTATCATTTTTCATAAGTTTGTTTTCTTTTCTTAAATCCGGTTTTTGTTTCATTAAGATATTCACCTTATAAATATGAAAATTTTATTCGGATGAACTCGGAACATTTGCCTTTAGAAAACGGCTTTCAGCTTTAATTAATTTTACTTTTAAAAAAATCGGATTCGTCTTTTATTCTTATCAAAAAAAAATATCTTAACAACATTCCGATTGTTTTAATTTTTTCTTTCTTTTAAAATAATCATGAGACCCTTCTGCTAGTCACCAAAATTTCAAAGTAAAGTACTGACCTTTGTAGTATAAATGAGAATATTAAGTTATTTACCTTAAACTCGAAAATATTGTAGTTATGTAGTTTCCTATTTCATATTTAATAGACGTTCTATATTTTCTTTCGGTGGGGATAAGGACCATTCTCAGAGCCGGTAGCAAACACAATAGCATCATCACTTTGATATCTGTTTAAGCCCTATATCTATCATATATAGTGTGTAATTACTTACCTTTCTTCGTTTGCTTAGTATTAAATATTAAGCTGATAAATATTTTTAATATGCCATTTTAGTAATGACTTTCTCAGTGTATTGTCCTTACTTGATCGAAAAGTGGTCTAAAATTAAATGAAAAAAATTATATCAGAATTTCTCATACTATATATCGAGAAATTTCGAATTCTATCCATTTACATTTTTCACTATATCATATTAATGAAGTGATCAATCAATGAAGTCATACCAACTTGGTTATATATTTATACAACAAAAAAAGAGGCAGGAGCATCTAAAAATAATAGCATCCGATTATTACAAATGAGACGTTTCGAGATAATTTTATTCTCCCATCTTCAGTCTTTTAGCAATTTCAAAGGAATTAAGATGTGACAATAAAATTAACCCGAAATATCTCATTTGTAAAAATCGGAGGCTTTTTATTTTTGTCTGTACCTTCTCCTGTTAATGAAGTGATTTTTTATAAAAACGCAATTTCATCAAACATTTTAAGTGTTTTTTATTCTGTAAAAATTGATCATTTTAAAAGCGAATTTTGACGTAACTAGAGAATTTGGCTGGGGGCATGGGACCAGCTAACCTCCGGTCCGGCACCCCCCTAGTTACGCCCAAGAATACTGGCTACCTTATATATTTTCTACAATAGGCCCTTCCTCATTTTATAAAGAAATCATTTTCATTAAGCCTACCTGAAATCAAAATTTGACATGTTTTCTCTTCTATTTCATCGCTATTTTAAGAAAATATTTTTTTTTTTTTTATTTATTTACTCGTTTTAGCATTTTTTTTTTACAATTAAAAAAAAAAATTCAAAAAAAAAAAATCTGAAAAGGTTTTTTTTTATTAAACCGGGTGCCAAAGGCTGAAAAAGTTATTAAAATTGAGGATTGATAAGCAGCAGTTTTCCATCTATACATGGATCAACTTGAAATTAATAGACAACAATTTTGATATTGAGAAACTTTTTTGGCCTCGCCAATAAATAACACTCCCAGCTTTGTTAGAAACTTTTTAAGTTGTTTCTGGTATGCTCCCTTTACAGTAACAGAAAGCCTTTTAACTCAAAATTAGCCTTTATTTGGATCTTCTCTACTTTTTTTTTTTTCGATTTTCTTAAAATCCGCTCTAATGATTTTGATTAAAATCCAAAAATCAATTATTTTTTTGATGCTCTTTCAAATGAATATTTTCACTTTGTCCTGAAAATTGTTTGAAGCACACTTTACTCTTGTGCTTCATAGGAAAGATAGGAAAAATGGTTGTCATGGTATCAAAATATAAATATTTTCCCATGTTCGTAAATTTTACATCTTGAATTTTAATATATTGGTGGAAACTAAATTTATCTCGACACAAAGCACAAAACACAACTTTCAATTTCCGAGGCTAAGAGAAAGTTGTGTGCTGTGCGACCAGTCACACCAGATTTTTTCTTAATATATTAAATAAATTATAATTTTACATAGACTATTTTGTGAGTGTGTTATATTTATTTTTCTGGTGAACCAAGTGAACCCTGGATCTCCAGCCTATCCGTGGATAGCTATGCTTCCTCTAGATCAGTATACACGTTGACCCCATCAGCAAAAACTATATGACTATTGCAGGCCACTTGATTTTTTTTTATTTTAATTTAAGGTCTTTTTCGGCATCTAAGGCCATTTAGACCCCGTTCCTATTTAATTCAATTGATTGGTATCTCATTTAATTGAAACAAATTTTTTGTCTAAGACGGGATGCGAACTCTTGACCTTTTTGCACCAGAATCTATTGTTCTACCTTTGAAATTAATCTACCTTAAAATATTAATATCTGATTCAAACAAATAGGCCTCGAAAATTAACAATAAATCCTAATTCCCACGGGAAAGAAGTCCTATATTAAGCTCCATCAATTCTTTATCTAAATATGTATTTATCCCCACTATTATTTATATTTTCATTTAACAGAAGCAAATTTTCATTATATAAAAATTTTATAATCATCTAATTTATTTTCTACCTTAAAATGAAAAGATACTTTAACAGAGATAAATTTTTTATCCATTTATAAATCTATCACAATTATTTCATATTGTGTGTTTATATAAATAATGATTTTAAATTATTTATACAAATGATTAATTCAATCAACCTGCCAATGTTTTATCATTAACAAGCATCTCTTAAATAGTTCTAATAAGCATTATGTTTCCATCAAATGAGTGAGATTTTAATTCCTATTCACAATAACATCATCAATGAAAATAGATGGTATATACACAACAGAATCTTCAACAGCTGAATTTGTTATTATCTTCAATTTCAAGGTTCAATTTTAACTTCTATTATTTTAAACATTCAAGAGGTTTTTTGTAATTTTTTCCCTTTCTCAGAGAAAATGGAGAGGGAATGAAAAATGTAAAATCTGCGGCTCATGGGTGGATCCAGAAAGAAATTTTTTTTTTTTTTTTTTTGTAAAATTTTTTCTTAATAAAAAGTCACGAGTTGATTAAAATTAAAAATTTGCCATTAAATCACATAAATGCCTCATTTATATACTAATAATTATTTTAAATAATTATATTTTTACAAAAATTTTGGGGATTTTTTTTGGGGAGAAGGGGAACAATCACCTGAATCACTTCTTTTAACAAAGGATTTTATTTGGTCCAGGATAGGAAAAAACTCTGGTCCAAATAGAAGATCGAAACGTTAGTATACTTATGCAAAATAATTTTGATTCTAAAAAAACAATATAAAAATTTTATTTTATTGGCTACCCCAGGGGCCCCCTCCCCCCCCCCCCCCCCAACCCCAGGGGGGGGGGGGGTTTATAGGCCTAATACAAATTTGAAAAAATTCAAAAATTTAAAAAAAAAAAAAAAGGTGCAAACATCTATTTTCATCTCATTTAACATGATTGTGAGTATGCGGTGGACCAAGCGAACCCATTGCTCCCAGGAATCGTACCCATTTCCGGGGCATCGACAAGGCTGGAGATCTTGGGTTCGATTCCGGGGGCCATGGGGCGTTTGGCCCACCAACAAAAAGCATACTCACAATCAGTTTAAATACCTTATCTATGAATAAATACATACTGTAGATCTCGAAAAATATTTATCTAATTTCATGACAATTTTTTAAATATTTTTTTTGGGATCCAGCAGTGTTAGGTATGTATACTAAAATAGTAACTCCATATATCATATATAATTTATGTTTTCTTATTAAGTAATCCGCTGTTTATAAATAAAAATTTTTCATCAGATTATTTTCTTAACACTTCAACAGGATTAAAGATTAAGATGAATTTAAAAAAAGGATCTCTATGAATTATGGAATCTGATCTTAGAACTCAGGGATACGAGATTTTCTTAACAAGTATCGAAAATATTCACTTTGCGTGAATCATTAAAATTAATACATATTTTCACAATTTCCAATATAATATATTGACCTCTCTTATGATATTATAGCATAAATAAGCCTTATCTTAACAACTTTATCTTATTTTTTAAATAAATATAAAACCGGTTGTAGTTTTTCATTGAATGATCTCATTGGTAAATATAAATGGATATTAATTTATCGTAATATTTTAAATATATTAAAAATATTTCCCTAAAAAACATTATTGTAAATTTTTCACCCTAAACGAGATAACTTTCACTAATACGTGATAGAAATATGTTTTATCGCTATTTATTATGAGCTAATATCAACCAAAGAGATAAGGTAAATTTATAATTTATTAATTATCGTTAAATATTTGACCTCCAAACAAAGTGATTCTCGACAGCCACCTACCTACTAATAGAGGAGAATTTTAAGTTTACAGATGCTGTCGTCTTGAAATGAAATTTTTTAAGGACTACTAATCGAGAGATAGGAAGAAAGGGCTCTTTTGTTGTTAGGTTTTGTTTTTCACACATGGGCTCACATCTTGTGAGCACGTGGATGGCGACTACGAGTTACCCGAGCGGAGATTATTTTATGTTAGCCTCCCACTGACTTGTTTTTCTCTGTTGTTCAGAAATGTTAGGAAATAAGTCTCTTTCTTTTTAAACTAAGCTTACACTTGTATATTTCTTAAGTTACTTATACTCTAAGATCGCTAGAAAATGTCGTTTTTGTTTAATATAAATTTTTTGTCAATATCGTTAACCTAAAAGCCAAGGGGTGTGGGTTCGGACCCCAGGCAGTCCGATGAATATTTATTTAAATCATTTGGATACCAAATAGCTTATGTTAGTTTGTGCCTGGACCCCAATATTGGTATATCGTAATAATTATATCTGTATCTTTAACATATGGCCTAAGATGCCGAAAATATTTTAACAAAAAATTTCATGAATCGTTTTTCTACTAACGGTGTTAATTTAATTACTTGTACATTTTTTTTTCATATAAGGCCTTTTCAGCATCGAAAGCCATTTAGATCCGTCTCTATATATTTCATAATTACATATTTGACTTCCAAACAATGTGTTTCTTGATAGCCACCTATTGGGCAGCTAAAACATTTATCAATAAGTATATAAACTAGATACATATTATCCAGACACCAAATGATTTAAATAAATTTTCATTGGATTTCTTTGAATCCGAACCCACTATATATAAATAAATTTGTCTGAAAAGATCTCTGGGAGATATGAGATGCAAGAAAAAGGAAATAAAGCAACTTTTTAAAAAGGCTTATAGTTGGTAGGAACATTAGTGTTTGATGCATTTCTTCGGGTAAATAAACATAGATTAGATCCCTATTTATAGTCTCAAATCCTATTGGGATACAAATCTTGGCTTCTTTTGATTTTCTTCAAACTTGTTTTATAAGAAAAAATGTTGCTTAAAAATTCTCTTCAAAAAACAATAAATAACTCAAGTGAATAGGCTCGTAATTCATTTTACCATTTTAGGTATAATTCATAAAAAATGTTTCCTATTATAAATTACAAATAAATAATTGATCTTTATTTTTGAATATTTATTTTCTTTTAAAGAAACAACTCAAAGAGCAAGCAAATAAATTTTAGAGTCATTTTTGTTGGTATGTCCAGTGAAGTGTGGACAGAGAATCAAGGGTAGAGATCCTGGGTTCGACTAGTGAGGACTAAGCATAACTATATCAAACCTTGCAACTACTAAATCTATTAGCATACATGATTTTTCAAGTTTAAGGTTAAAAATTATTTAATTTTCTCGCTTTTTAATTATCATATTTGCAAAAGGTGATTTAATGAATTAGTTTAGGAATCAAGTAACTCTTTTCTTTTCAAGATGAATCATTATAAATTGTAAAACTGTTATCTATTTATTATATTATTTTTATTTTATTTCTCCGAAAAATTCATAGTCGTATTTGTTTAATGAAATTAACTCATTCAAAAATTAATGTTTCCATTAATCGCCTGGATCGCTTAGAATCGCCATTAATAGAGACTCTTAATTTCTGTAGAAACAGTCCAAGACGTTATAATCTTCATTCAATTCTTAATTTCTAGTGAGATTATGCATATGAGGAATCACGAAACGATTAATCTAAATATCCATTAATGAGTTGGCCATCTGGATTGCATACTTTGCAGGAACTTTATTCATTTCTATTTGTCAAATTTAGTAATCGTTGAAATCATTTCAATTGATCTTAATGTTATCATTTGTAATCTCTTTAAGAAACACTTTTTCTGTTTTGAAATTCAGAAGCTAGAGATTCGATTCACACTTAAGGTGCGCGTCTCGGGGGTGCTAATTTTGGGAGGTTCCAGCGGCCACAATTTTGAAGCTATCAACCTCAATTTTTTTTAAATTAAAGCTATTTAAATTATCTACAACTTAAAGAAGCCCTTTTTTTGATTTTCGAAAAAATAAATTTTTTTTTTTTAGATTAATCGCATTAAATAAAAGTTATTTTTAAAAAATTCGCTCTATATATTATAAATAATTAAATTAGTAATCATTGTGTTAAAAAATAATTAATTTTCAACCCTTAATTAACTTAATTAGCTGGAATCTTTCAAATGAAATGGAATAAATCCCTTGTTTTCCTATAGGAAAACTAACGCCATCTCTTGCCGCCTAGAGTAACTCGGTAATTAATCGTCTTCTAACGGCTTTTCGAGACACACGCACCTTAAATCTCAAAATTGATTCAAATTATTGGTTTGAAAATTCATATATTATTTCTACAAGAATAAAAATAAAGTGATCATATAACAACTCGAAAATCAGATCATCATGTTTAATTCCATTATTAATTAAATGATTTCATTCACGTTTCTACGTACAGTACAAAAGGATAGACAAAATAAAATTGCCTTCTCTGAAAATGATTATCTAATATTTATATTTATTAAAAAATTAAACAATTAAAATGATAATTTTCATAAAATACTCATTTCATCATAGCGTCATGTAGAGTTGATAGTAAAGGCGCCATTAGAAATACGTCAATTGATACTAATTTTATCAAAATTATGGGTTGATGTTTTGGTCTCAAATATTTTTTTTTCTTTCAAATATCAATTGATAAATTTTTACTTTTTCTTACCGTACCTCTATATATGTTAATATATAGAGAGAAAGTATTGGATTCATGACAAAAAGTAAATGTTGAGATTTTGATGGATATACACGTTTTGAGGTCGCCTGAATCCAAAAAAGTTGTTTTGATTAACTGAATCAGCGACTTATATAGAAATTTTTTTTCGGGGGGGGGGGAGGGGGGGGTCCGAATTCAAAAAATTTTTTTGCGGAAAATTTTTCTCTCTGCCGTTTAACTTTTTTTTTTACGAAGACGAAATTTTTTCCGCCCTGCCAAAATTTTTTTTTTTGCGGAACATAATTTTTTCGCCGCCCCTTAAATCGTGCCGCCCTAGGCCCGGGCCTCACGAGCCTAGGCGTAAATCTATCTCTGGCTTTAAAAGATAAGTCTCATGGTTGATTAAAATTGGAAGCTTTTTGCGGACCTGTTACTAATATGTTACTAATAAATTACCTCTTATCTTTTATATATTTACAAATCTACCTTGATTCAACACAATTTTTAATTTATTCATAGGCCTAGTGTGTAAATTCAGAAGTAAAACAATACAGTACCAATTTTTTTTTCTTTGATTTTGACAAAGAATTTGGATTTTTTCCAAAATAAATCTTCACTTAATTTCATAAATAATTATTTTACTTTTCCTTGAACTAGTTTCAATAACCATGAATAATAAATCAAAAGTAAATATTAATAACTACGTATTGTTTAATGTTGAATATAACATCTACCTATTGTATAATGGATTTTAAACCAACAAACCTTAATAGACCATAAATCATCATTATATTTTTTTAGGATAAGTAAGATAGTATGGTTCAAAATTGTAAAAAAATATTTCTATAATGTTTGTTCACATCAATTTATTTTCTTTTAATTTATTTTAAATAAAATACCAGTCAAAATTTTTACTTAACGAAATAACAATTTTAACTCTTTAACAATTCTTTAATGTCGTCCTGGTGGCCTGACCACAGGCGTTTTGTTTATTTAATTTGGTTTTTGAATTTAAAATATTTAATATTATTTTACTTTTTAAGTTTTATTATTATTGCTACTGTATTATTTTTCTTCTTATTGTTATCTAAATCAGAAGTTCAGCTTCTCCTTAAACCGATAAAATTTATTCATGATCAATTTGGATGCAAATTGATTTTAAAAAAATTTAGGTGGGTTTCTATACTTATATAATAATAATAATAATAATAATAATAATAATAATGAGTTATCTTAATGGCCTGAGGCTGAAACACAATAAAATGTTCACTCTCTATTAGAA
The DNA here is from genome assembly GCA_023213315.1 of Euborellia annulipes. Classification (NCBI taxonomy): domain Eukaryota; kingdom Metazoa; phylum Arthropoda; class Insecta; order Dermaptera; family Anisolabididae; genus Euborellia; species Euborellia annulipes. Next base: position 4,583 of record JAKCPI010026752.1, on the reverse strand, counting down.
AATGCAATATTCTTTTATAGATCAAGGTTAATATTTAAGGATTTTTTTATAATCAGGTCATTCCTGAATATTTTTAGTTAAAAAGTACTAACAAATAGCGATTTATAAACTCTCTCTCTCTCTCTCTCTCTCGCATTCTGATATATTTTGGATCTTTAAAAAAAATACATTTCAACATCGAATAAATATAAAATAGTCAAGTAGGCCATGTTTTGAAAAATAAAGCATCCTTAATTTTCTCTCTCATCTATTCACCCATCATAAAATAGATAATATAATCACATTTTATCATTTTTTTAAATCCACCAATGTAGAATGTTATGCTAGACTTGAGCTTCTTTCTATTATATCTTTATACTATTTTCTTGGGTGACTGGCCTGTTAATTTTGCTTTGGAAGTTATAAATATATTCATATATTAATAATATAAATTTGTAAAAATTTTATATCATGACCAAAGGGTTTTTTTTTTTTTTTTTTTTATTATTACTTAAGTTATTAAAAAATTAAAATAAATCTTTGGTTTAGTTCAAAAAATTTGCACCGATACCCTAAAAATATACTTAAAAAATGTATATACAATATCATTCTTACTACTGTATGTCTATCTGATCTCGGTAGCTCTACGATCCAATGAAATAAAATAAATAATGTAAGACTATTAATATAGAATCGATTATATTATTATATATATATATGTTAAAATATTTTAAATAAAAAATCTGGTGTGACTGGTCGCTTTAGATTTTTGTGTCGACATATATTTAGTTCCCGACAGTACGGTTTGAATTCAGATGTAAAGTTTATAAGTATGGGAAAATATTTATATTTTGTTACCATAGCAACCATTTCTCCTTTCTTATGAAATACAAGAGTAAAGTGGTCTTCAGAAGATTTCAATGATAAAATGAGAATATAAGTTACATTTTAAGGAGAATCAAAAAAATATTTGATTTTTGAATTTTAATCAAAATCGTTGGATCGAATTTTGAGAAAATCGAAAAAAAAACTGAAAAAGTATATCAGTAAAGTACTAATATTCTTTGGTTCATTTTGTTCAAAAGCTTCGTGTCACGTCCCATGGGGCTGCGTAACTTAAATATAAAATTTCACCTTCTACCTCTTTTCGTTCTTGAGATATTTTTTTCACAGACAGACAGGCCATGTCGCGAAAACCACTTTTTTGGATTCAGGGGACCTCAAAACGTGTATATCCGTCAAAATCTCGACATCGAATTTTTGACATGAATCCAATACTTTCTATATATATTAACGTATAGATCTATAAAGGTAAGAGAAAGTAATATACTAGTAGACATTGGCGTAGCCAGAAATTTTTGATGGGGGGGATCAAGAAATTTTTTTCAAAAATTTAAGATTATTTTAGGGTATTTATAAATCATTTTGGTTTGTTTTTTTAGCTAGAGTAAATTATTATATTTTACTTTCTCTTACCCTATGTGAAATATAATTTGTATTAAATATCTAGTCATGGCTTGGGTCTCATGGGGGGGGGGGTTTGAACCCCCAAAACCCCCTTGGCTACGCCTATGCTAGTAGAGTATGTTATCAGCTGCAAAATGTTACTAATTACTAGCAGTTATAACCTATTTTTTTTTAATTATGTTTTGAAATATAGGTAATTCAAATTATACACTAGGTTAGGTGTTTCAAATTGTTTTATTAACTTTATACGTCTACATATTCGACACGAAGCGTGTCCTCCTCAGAAGTTTATATATGAATCAGTATAGTTTAAATTCCCTATATTACAACCTAGTGCCTACAGTCGCCAGTATCATTTTAATATCTTTTGAAAATTAATTACTTACATGACAACTAATATCTTTTCTTGGCATTTTGCTGTTACATTATGAAAACTAGAACGTTTAGTTTAACATATTCGTAAAAAATTTTGATCTATCTTACAAAAAAAAGAGAGAGAAAGGTCTCTAGTTCGTTTCTTGGCAATGACATCATCCCTTCTCCAAGGGGCAAAGTTAAATTTAGCGAAGTTAAAAAAGAAAAAATAACTTTTAAATTGATCGTCCCTCCAATTCTAAATATATTTCTTCTTATTGATATTGAAATTTTATTCAATTTTTAGATCTATAATTAAAAAAGATGTATGTTTAGATCAGTGGTCGCTAAACTACATCCCATATCAAAATTATTATTTAAAATTATTAAATGTGTGAAAAACAACTAATCACAATAAAAATAATAAATTAGAATTGAAGGGCTTAGTGGGAGATAGTCATAAGCCACCATTTTGTAATTTTTGAGATATTCATACCATTGCATTCTTTAAATATTCCTCTTTAATACCATACAAAGAAGTTCCTTGATTTTACAATAGTTGGGTGAAATATAATAAGTGCAAGTTCTTTACTTGGCCAGCTAGTGATGATTTGGGAAGGAAGATAGTCATAAGCCACAGCAAAATGGCGTCGAAATCTGGAGTTAATTAAATTTCTTTCGTGTTCAAACGACTTCTACGAATAAGGTAGCTGAAAATGAAGAGTCTGATTCTTTTTAAACTGATAGTTACGATTCTTGGCACCCAACAAGCACCAGTTCCAGCTCTGACTATCTTTCACTCAATCTATTTACTTTATAATTACTCGCTTTTTACTTTCTCGTATATAATATAAAGTATGGTAATCGTCAAAAAATTTGACTTCGAGATTTTAATGTTTCTCCACGTTTTAGACCTCCCTGAGTCCAAAAATACCATTTTGGGTCTGTGTGAGTGTGTCCGTGTATGTTTGTGAACACGATTGCTTAAAAACCAGAGCAGCCAAATCGATGAAATTTGTTATATACTCCTTGCACTAAAATTGTAGATTTCTATCAACTTTTGAAGTAAATACTTCACCTGGAAGTAGTATACTTTACCTAACAAGTTTTTTCAAAAATTTTGAAATTTTCTAATTTTTTTTTTTTTCATATTATGATAAATTACCCTATTTTAAAATGTTTTTATAAATAGAAATGCCTGAACCCCAATAGATATATTAATTACAACGGTTATCGTCTAAAGTCTTAAATGGCCTAAGTTGCCGAAAAGACTGTGTGAATGTGAGTGTGAATGAGAAAAAAGTGTGAATGTTTAAAAAAAAAAAAAATGTTTTTATTCTTTAACATTTTTTTGAAAACCGAATAGTTTTTGAAATAATCAACGAAAAAAAAAAAAACAATCTATCTTGGTCAGCGTTTGAGACTGTTACTCAGCTGGACAGCCTAAACAATATATCATACAATAATTATATTTACAATTCTATTAACAATTGTATTAACAATTATTGCTAAAGTTTGCTAAATACTATGCACAACTTACGTTTTTTGAAAAATATTTATTGCATATACATTATAATGCTCTCCATCTCATTTACGACAATTATTTCGTCCTGAAGATGGGAGCGACGCGCTCCCGAAACGTCGATGAAATAATATAAGTTTTTATTTCTGCTGGCTGCCTTCCTCATTGAGCTCCTTAGTCAATCAGCCATTTCTATTCTTCATTGAAATTTTTTCTTATTAGTTTTGCCGATTCGGTCATTTCTTTTGACCTTCCTCAGGACACCGTTTATTAAAAGACATCTTATTTACCTATTTCATTTAGGATCCCTAAAAAAGAGCTTTTACTGAAGTGTACTGCTTCTCACAACAAACTTGAGAACAATCAACAAATAAACGATAAATTTTATCTAACAGGATTGAAAACAAAAAAGAGCTTTCTGAATAAATTATCTTTTTTTCTACAAGAAAGGTTTCTTTTTATGTCATTCTTAATAAATTTTGTCTTTATTATTATTATTATTTATTTTTTTTTTTGCATATAAATTTCTTTATTAAAGATACTTGTTATAAATGCATAAAATTAAAATAATTTAGAAAAAATAATCGTTAGGCTCTCAGACTGTTTTGGACTTCCTGTCACATAGCTCTATCAAAATGGAAGTGGGTCTGGATGCCAGATAAAAAATAATTACGAACTAATTAGCTTGTGTCTCAATTAATTTGTGTTCTCTATAAATAAATAAATAATTCTTCATTATTTATTAGATTATTAGTTTTAGAAGTTTGGATTATAAATCAATAAATTATTAATTATGAACAAAAATCAAAAATAATATAAGCTTAAATATGAATAATTTTCAATCTTTTGAATTTTAACCTATCTACTATTTTATTTAAATTTTATTGGCTACCAATTACAGATAACTGTACGTCTGTAATATATAACTAACTAATTTGCCTATATGACTTTCGATTTCGTTTAAAAAGCCAAAAAAGTGTCAAAAGAAATAGGAATTTTTTTTTTTTTTGCAAACTCATTTATTAATCAATTAGTGATTTGGTCATTTGGATTGCCTACCTTCCAGCAACAAAACAAAATATATTTATTTCCTCTAGTTGGCCTAAGGCTCAGAGGTAGAGAGAGCATTAGCTTTTGGTGCTAAAGATCGAAGGTTCGCATCCCGTCCCAGATGAAAAATTTGTTTCAATTAAATTGGATACCAATCAAATAAGAACGGGGGTCTAAATAGCCTCAGATGCCGAAAAAGACCTTAAACAAT
>JAKCPI010026751.1:0-28763 GCA_023213315.1 Euborellia annulipes | reverse complement strand
CGTAAATGCAGATGCAGATCACAGAATCTATGAATTTGATTCACTTTGAACCATGTAAATTTATGTATGTACATTGAGGGACAATATTAAGTCCCACCCATGCGCTTTCTACTTATGATTATTTCATTTTTTTTCCTAACAAAAAATCTTATTTTTTAATATATTATTTCATTGTTTTTAAAGAAATATTATATAGACTATTTTTTAATGGAAACTTTCATGGTTCAAATCTAGAAACTTTCCAATAAATATTTTCATTTTTTTTGTTATAAAAACAATGAAATAATCACAAGTAGAAAACGCGTGGATGGGACTTAATATTGACCCTCACTGTACAGCAGGTATACCAGTCTTTCCCAAAATGCTGTTCTCTTGGGGTGTCTTGAAAATTTTCCTATACAAAATATTATATTAATTTTTTGCTACTAGATTCAATAAAAAGGGGACGATAGGTGTTAGACAACCTCCAGAAAGGGGCGATGGGCCAAAAAAGTTTGGGAACCACTGATCTAGACAGAGATAAATTGTGTTTTAATTTAATTTATTTTTTATATACATTAAAAATGCATTCATTATAAATTTCTCTATACGCCTATGGTTGTTTGTTATGCCAGATTAAATTAGTATGGAAAAATTGGAATAAGAAATTTCTTCATGAATTTAAGATAAATAGCGAGAAATGTAAATTATTAAATAATGGCTATGTTAGCCCTATTGCTTAGTATCCTAAAAAATGAAAAAAAGATTTTATCCGAAGGTTTTAAATCCTGTATTCGTTTCCAAGAAAAAAGTAAAATGAAATCCAGACCTAAGCCTCTCGGAGGTTAGAAATTCCAATTTTTCCCCTTTAAGAATTCCTTTTTCTGAGTTATTTATCACTATTTAAATTTTAAATGTTTTTTTTTTTTTTTTTTTGATAAATAACAAAAGCACTATTGTATAAACCAGGTGCTTAGTGTATAAATTCTCTTTCACTATTAATTCACTTCCGTCCTGGATAAATATATATTTAAAGTAACATTGTAGACATATAGTCGGCTTTAAAAGATATATAGGCAATATTAAATTCAATTTTATTCTCACGTGACATTTAGATATAAATTTTCTTTATGTGTGAGTATGTATATATCTTTACCAAAAAATAAAAAATATTAAATATGTATTTTCGTTTGTTAAGTTTTTGTAAAAAAAAAAAAAGGGTTGGTTATAAATATTAAACCATTACAAATTTTTTGAATTATTAATGTAATTATTTTTCAACGACCTGAAGACAGAATAATAAAAAATAATAATTTCTAATACCGAACAAATGTCAATATTGATAATCTTAAAGTCAAGCAGAGCGGATTCGGATCGCAAGCAGTCGGATGAATATTTATTTAAATCTTTTGGATTCCAAATGGAATAAATAACTCCTTTTCTAATACTATATTTTTCAAATAAAAATATAATAATTTACTAGATTAAAGAAAAATTTTCTTTTTTATTTCCTTACCATAATATAGAAATTTTCCATTGCATTATAAGGCCACACCAAATGCGCAGTCCAATATTGGTTTCGACTTTATCCAATGCACTGTAACAAGAAGAAAACTATGATTAGACTAAAAAATATGGTTCAATTTATTTTGAAAAGCATAATATATTGAAAGTATAAGCAAATAAATTTATAGATTACATGTGTGTGTGTGTGTGTGTGTGTGTGAGTGGGCGTATGTAGCTTTTTATTTTGCTACCCTATAAATACTCAGTGGATAAAGATGAAGTGGGGCAAATTTATGAGGGCAGGTCAATAAGTCCGTAACTTTTTGAATTTCCCGCCTCTTAACTGAAATGGCAATATTGCTCCTGTCAGCAGGCAACTATCAGCTGACTCCTGTCGAAATTTGAACCAGCTGGGTCTTTTAGTTTTTGTTTGACATCCATTAATAGCAGACTACCTCGTGATTTGAGAAGAAAATGGAAAAAAGTGAATTTCGTGTGCTCCATGGCAAAAATCCATGAATTGGGATACGAATTGCTCCCTCATCCGCCCTATTCTCCGGATTTAGCCCCGAGGGACTATTTCTTGTTATCAAACCTGAAAAAATGGCTCGGTGGAAAGAGATTTGACTCCATCGATGAAATCATCTCAATTTTGATGCCCTCGACAAATGATATTTTTTGGAAGGGATAAAAAAAATTTGAGAAACCTTAGGCAAAGTGTATAGAACTCAAAGGAGACTACGTTGAAAAATAAAATAATTTTTTATCCAAAAACCTGTGTTTCATTCAAAAAGTCACGGACTTATTAACCTGCCTTCGGATATTCCTAGCCAGGTCCTAGCGATCATAAGAAGATAATATAATAAAACGAGAAGTAAATAGTTCCGCTGGAAGCGGTAAAGATTTCTTAGACATCACGGTTTACTCAGTTACCATTTCTTTTGAAACTCAGCGATAATAATTAAGACCTTTGGCTTCAGTCCTGGTACAAATTTCATAACAATCTGCTGATTGGAACAAGTATTTATACCCAAAAAACAAAAAAAAAAAAAAAAAACTTGTTGGGAAATTGGGAAGATCGAATTAGAATGTTAAAAAAAAAATCTATTAATTACACTTTTTTAAGATTATTTTAATTAAACGAAATAAAACTTTTTAAAATACTTGAAAAGATTAACTTAGCTAAGTATTTAAGAGAATATCAATTTTCCATCCATGATAAGATAGAGTTTCTTAACTTAAGTTTATTACAAAATAAGAAAATATAAAATGTCAATTAGACCTAATTTATGATGGAAATTTGAGACATTTTATGATTTAAAGACCAATTAGATGGTGTTATTCAGTGGGTTAGATAGATAGAAAATGAGACGAGGAGAAAGAGAAGGAGAGAGAGTGAGAGGGTATGAGAGTTCATTAATGATATTGTTGATGAGCATTAGTTAAGCCTCTCTGTCCTATATTTCCTTCCTAACATCAGTCTTCCTTCACTCTTTGTTTAACTTTGTCTAATAAGAAGAGTTCATACAGTGAAAACAACATTAAATCTATTCATTTCTATACTCTGTCAATTTGTTTAGTCTTTAATTTATAATTAATTAACATATATTATTAGTTAATATTATATATGAGAGATTTGCCAAACTCCCCCGGCGAACAGCGTTTCTGCTACAGGGCGACATGAAAATACTCCATTAGACAAATAGACGCATATTTTGGCCTAGTGTCTTTCGGTGAAAAAAAAAACAGCAAAATAATGAGGGACCCTTTTATATTGTATCCTAGATCAGAGATTCCCTTGTCATATGTGGACCCTGTTATGCAATAGTGAGTCAAGCGCCAAAAAAAAAATAAAAATTGAGTTAAGCACGGAATATTGTTTCAAATGCTTTAATTAATAGTATTTTTTATGAATTATGTCCTAAAAAAATTTATATTTAATGTTACATGCACAATTGACAAGAAAAATTATATAGAATCCAATGTAAACAAAAAACTTTATTGTTGATTTTCTCAAAACTCGATGTTTGGTCTTTGACACACCATTGCATAACAGGGTCCATATATGGAACAATAATTATTAGCCTTTCTTAATAAATTTATTGTAAATGACCAAAACTAGATAGAATGAGAAAAAATTTTTGCCTTTATAAAAAATTGATGTTAAAAAAAGTAAAATTAAGGTCGGTTTAAATTTGATCCTGCTAATATAAATTTATAAATTTACATATATAATCCATTCTTTGCTGCCATTATCACGTATTTTTTGGCATACGCCCTTGACGAAAATTTTCATCTAATAAAGTTGTCAAGTTTCCACCTCCTCCTCCATGGATAATGTGAAAATAATTAAAATTTTCCTAAATTATATTACAATAAATTAGATTTTTTTTTTAAAGAAAATATATAAAATAATTTCTGACAGATTCATTAACTCTTGATAAGAGAGCAGAGAAGTAACCTCTTTCCTAAATTGCCTTTAATTCCATATATTAAAGGAAGTAATAAAAATAATAATTTCATTTTTATCTCATTCTATATTACTCTAGAGGGTCGCTGGTTGGTCCAGAATCAGACCATATTAGAGCTAAATACATAAACATTAGAGTTCAAAGGTAGACTTGGAGGCAGTTGAGCCTCTAAAAACATCCCCTTTACTTCTATATCACTATATTACTATTAGTATATATATATATATATATATATATATATATATATATATATATATATATATAATAATTGTTAATCTCCATTTAACTACTAGAGATTTGTGCGTTGGAAATTAATGTTTGAGCCTGTAGAGTTTCCTTATAATAAGAGCGAGAGAAAGAGAGAGGAGGAGTAAAGACACAAGCTCAACAGGACCAGAGCCTTAACAAACAAATTGACTACTTAGTAAAGTTTAAATTATAAAAAAAATATAACTTATGTATACTATAGTAGAGATTTCATTTTAATCACATATAAGAAAAATATGGAATGAGAAAATAGTATTATTTATTATACCCAGAGGAAATTAAAAAAATGTTTGCTATTAAAAAATAAAAACAAGTAATGATTAATCATTTCTTTTGTATAAATATTAATTTGACGTGTGGCTATTCTATTTCAAAAAGTACCGTATGACTCCTAGGGACGGTTACTTTACTTCTAATTAAATAGCAATCCCTCGGATCGTGGATCGTTAGCTAAAGCCCAAAGGCCTAACTAAGCGATGAAATTAGGAACACAAGCCTTGCAAAAAGCAGCAGTAACAAAAATGCGTTACAGCATCCGAACGCCAGCGGAGGAAGGCCCCCACCAGCTCTAGAGAATTCTCTTTCTTTCTATCTCTTTCTATATTATTTAAATAAGAAAATAATTATTTATTTTTAAAACAAATAATTCTTCTTTTTTAAATAAAATTCATATTAAATTATATTCAGAGTTGAAGAAAAGGTGTGAGAAACTTCGTTCCTGGCGGGGGTCCCACAAGTTTGGAAATTTTTAAATTTTTGTTAAAAAATTAGCTTTAATTAATTATTTTAATTTTTAATATTTATTTTGATTAATTTTTATTTTTATCTTTAATAATTTTTATAAATGACATACCTTACTAAAACTTTCTTTATATCTCAAGGTAGCTAATTATAATATATGTATGTAAAGAAACTCATTTTTTAATTTGAAGATTAAGCATGTTATTATTTACTATATCGATGGATTGTTATCGGCCGGATAAGTTTGCTGGTTGACAAGATGTGAAGCAACGAGTCCTTAGACCCCATAAGTTTGTGAATGTTCCTGGGTAAACTTTATTTCTGCCTTCTCATCCAACAAAGAGACTGACAATGTTTTTGTTTTTTTAAACAACCAGGATCTGAACATGAATTTTATTGCAATTTCACATTCTACAACGGATCCGTTTAACCAATTCAAATTCTATATAATCTGTAAAAATTTTTATTTTCAAACGAAAGGCCCTTTTCCAAATTTAATTATAAACATCCCCTTTTTGTTACTGCTACTTGTATATTAAGCAAACTATTTTTCATTCTATAATCACCTTAAATTCACAGTCGTATTTTTACTTTCTCTTACCTATGTATATATGTAATATATATAGAGAGAGAAAGTATTGGATTCATGTCAAAATTCGATGTCGAGATTTTGATGGATCTTCACGTTTTGAGGTCCCCTGAATCCAAAAAAGTGGTTTTCGCGACATGGTCTGTCTGTGTGTCTGTGAACAAAATATCTCAAGAACGAAAAGAGCCAGGAGGTTGAATTTTATATTTAAGTTAGGCACCCCCATGGACGTACACGAAGCTTTTGAACAAAATCGCCAAAAGTACTAGCACTTTACTGTTCCTTTTTCAGTTTTTTCGATTTTCTCAAAATTTGCTCCAAAGATAGGAGAAATGTGCCATGGTATCAAAATATAAATATTTTCCCCATACTTATAAATTTTACATCTTGAATTCATATCTTCCGTACTGTCGGAACTAAATATTGTCGATATATACCAATCGGTGTCAGCACAGTACACACTTTCATTACCGAAGAGAAAATTGTGGCTTGCCCAGTCCACCAGATTTTTATCCATATAGAAATGAAAAAAATTTCCGCTTTTTTTTTTGTTTATTATTTATACTCTGGCCAATAATCATACAATTTGGTGGGTTTAGATAAAAATCCTTCTATGTTTTAGAGGGTGGTTATCTGTCGGTTCGTTGGGTGCACCTGGCCGTGAAGAGTTCATTCCCCCCACCACCTATCTCTCCTCTATAGTCGTTTTACACTCATCTCATCTACTGTTTTACCCATGCCAAAAACCAAGAGAGGGGAGGGCTAACACTAAATCTAGTGGATAAAAAGCGTACACAGCTAAATGGGTCGTTACTTTACCCTCCACGTCTATTTTTTTCTTTTTTTCACAAATCCCTATAAATTCCTAAAAAAAAAATAATAAAAATAAAACGCAATGTAAGTATACATGTATAAATATATATAGTTTGTCAAGGGAGTGAAAAGCTAAAGTGCCTGCGAGAGATGAAAAGAGAGAACTACTCACGTAATCTGATTTCAAAATCTTAGTAATTTATTTATTAAAATACCATACATATACCGTGAGTAAATAAATAATCCCAATTTCTTGATTAAGCTTTTAAGTTTAAATTATGTTATTTCTACCCACCCTAATTATTTGTTGTTTTGAATTAATCTATTGCATTTGTTTCTAAATAGCTGCAATTAAGTTCCGTTAAATGCATCGAAATGCTCAATCCACCATTAAAAGGGGTACTAGAATTAGCTAGTCTAGTCCTCTGAAGCTAACTATCTCTCGTGTATAAACCCCCTTCTCTTATATGGTTTCAGAATTGCATTAATATCTCTCAAATACATTCATGAATAATTATTATATCGACTTATAGTTTAATCCAAAATTGAGATTATGGAATAGGAATTGTCAATCTAATCAAGTTTTAACTTGGAATATTTAATTAAATTTAAATGCACCCCGAGCTATGAATTAAAATATTAGGTTGAATAAAAGTTCAAGATTTTATTATGAGAATTAATTATCGTAGAGATGGTATAGGCGAATATTAAGTAAAAAATCTGCTGTGACTGGTCGCACAGCACACAATTTTCTCTTAGCTTTCGAGAAGAGAAAGTTGTGTAAAATCTTCCAGGTAGGTCTATTTATTGAGAGAGTCTGAAAAATCAGTGTCAAAAATATTTTGAAATATCTGAGTTTTTAATTGTTCATTTTAACTTGCAGCGTGGAAATTTTATATATCAAAACTAAGCATTGCATGAGCCCTCCCTTCGGCGGGCGCTTATAGCCTAAAGGGGCTGCGCCCCTGGACCCCCTTTGCTCGCCTTCATTGAAAATTGTGGATTTCTATAAAACATATACATACCGGTACATACAAACATTTTTCCTTTCCATTTTTTTATATAGAGATTATTTTAACGGTTAATTATTCATGAACTTAAGATTTTTGTGAATAATATCCTTTCCGGGACTCTCCCGGTACACAGACAAAAAATTAACGCCGATATTTTATTAGAATTCAAGATGTAAACAAAAATCGTAAACATGGGTAAATATTTATATTTTGTTACCATGGCAACCATTTCTCCTAATTTTTATTTTTTCTTAATTTAACGGTTAAGTGTACTTCATTAACTTATTGTTATTTGTGAAACAAAACCTGTCCGGGACTCTCACAAAGCATACACAAAAAATTTCATCATAATTGGTTCAGTCGTTTAGGAGGAGTTCAGTCACATACACACGTACAGAAGAATTATATATAGTAAAGATAAGTCATTGGATGAGCACTCTCTTAGGGACATACGTTTGATAAGCCTAAAGAAGGTCTATATTAATTATTTAATGAAACTCAATTCCGAAATAATTTTGGATCAAAATTCAAATCATAAAAGATTTCGAATTTTTAATAATTAACTTAGTATTTTCTGTTTTTTTTTTTTTTTTTTTTGAAAATGACCAAGGTCAAAGGCCGGAAAATAATAATAAAAAAAAAATTTAGTATTAGAGATTATAACTGTTTTCTTTCCTTTCATCAAAAGTTTTTCTTTTTTTAAGTTATTCTGTATTAAGCTAAAAGGTATTAAAATATAGTTTATATAAGATCCTAACCAAACTAGTTTAAAAATATCAAGAACAATTTTTTAGATAATCAACTAAAGCAAAAAACTTTTGATTAGACAAATAACTTAAAAACTACTGGTTTTTTATCAATTCAAGATTAAAGGGCTTCTGATAGTGGCAATTGCATAATAGACTATATTTGAATAAATTGTTTTTTGGAAAAAATAGCAATACTCTTTGAAAAGAGAATTGAACAAATTCAAAAATAAAGTACGCCTGGATATTAAGCAATTAAAACTAAGAAATGCCTCTACTCGTATATTCTTTTATAATACCGGTCAATACGATTTTCGTTTCTCCTACGGTAAAGGGAGGGAAAAGGGAAAATTAATTTTTTTGATCAAAGTTTGCTTTTGAAGAAACTAGAGCAATTTTTCGAATTTTTGAGAAAAATCACTGATTTTTATTTATTTTTTTTTTTTTTTATAATTTTATTTTAAATTATATAGAGATTACGATTAGGATAAATTTTGCTAAAGATCAGGGTCTTTTTATTTAAGATTTGTGATATTATTTGGGGGTACTCTAAGATTTATCCAAAGTTTTTGGCCTCCAGGACCATACGCTAACTTGGGGGAGGGGGGAGGGGGTTGCAAAAACATCAAAATTTTAGGACTTTTTTCAGTTTTTATTTTGTTTTTATATCTCGTAAACTAAGCATATTTTGTGCACCATAGTACAATACAAAGTTGTAGAGCATTAAATCTGCTAAAATTTGTTTGTTAAAACGAATATGTAGACCCAATATTAACCGAGTTACTGCCGATCAAAAGTTAGACCAAGTTTCTCGAAATGTAAAACAAATAGAAAATTCGTTCGGCCTAATCTCGGTTAATATTGAGTTCGATTTATCATCCAAATTTTAACAAATTTAATACTCTACAATTTTGTATTGTACTATGGACCATAAAATATGTTTAGTTTGTTAAATAGAAAAAAAAATTGAAAAAAAAAACGTTAAAGTTTCTCGAAATTTAAAACAAATAGAAACTTTGATCTGCCATATCTCGGTTAATATTGGGTCTAGAAATTTGTTTTATCAACCATATTTTGGCAAATTTTATGCTCTACAACTTTCTAATAAGTGTGCTTCAAAAGATTTTAATGGCAAAATGAGAATAAACATTTTAAATAGCATCAAAAAATAAATGATTTTTAAATTTTAATTAAAATCTTGGAGCGAATTTTGAGAAAATCGAAAAAACTGAAAAAGTGCATCAGTAAAGTCAAAGTACTAGTACTTTTTGGCCGGTTTTGTTCAAAAGATTCGTGTCATGTGCCAGAGGGGTACCTAACTTAAATTTAAAATTTCATCCTCTTAGCTCTTTTACCTTCTTGAGATATTTTGTTCACAGACTGACACAGACAGACGATGTTGCGAAAACCACTTTTTTGGATTCAGGGGACCTCAAAACTTGTGTCCATCAAAATCTCGACATCGAATTTTTGACATAATCCAATCCAATACTTTCTCTCTATATATTAACATATATAGAGGTAAAAGAAAATAAAAACGCTTATTGCTAAATTTTATAAGCAATCATTAGTTTTTTAATTTTCTACACGAATTTAGCAAAACTATAATAGGGTGAGCTGAATTTTTTTTTTTTTCTCTTCACGCTATACTGAAAAAAACTTTCCTCTATGATAGATATTTAAATGCAACAAAGAGAAAAAGTTATACCTAACCTCTAGCTAGCGCATTACACTTGAATTTTGAAATTTCACAAAAATCACAGGATTTTTGATTTTTTTAAAGTATTGAAACAGCTGAATTTTTGACAGCTATAGTGAAAATCAATTATATTAGAGTTATAAAAAGACAATGAATTATTGAAAATGTTGAATTTTTTAATTTGAGTTAGCGCAATGGATATAAAAATGACGTATTACGTCATCTGTACTTGACGCTATACCGTAATACGTCATTTTCATATCCATTGCGCTACTTCAAATTAAAAAAAATACAGGATTTTCAATAATTCATTGTCTTTTTATAACTCTAATATAATTGATTTTCACTATAGCTGTCAAAAATTCAGCTGTTTCAATACTTTAAAAAAATCATAAAATCCTGTGATTTTTGTGAAATTTCAAAATTCCCCTTCGGTAATCGAAAGTTGTGTTCTGTGCTTGTCACACCAGATTTTTTGTGTCGACATGTATTTAGTTTCCGACAGTAGGGTACAATTGAATTCAAGATGTAAAATTTATAAGTATGGAAAAATATTTATATTTTGTTACCATGGCAACCATTTCTCTTATCTTTTCTATGGAGTACAAGAGTAAAGTGGTCTTCAGAAGATTTCAATGACAAAACGAGAATATACATTTTAAAGATCATCTAAAAAATAATTGATTTTTGAATTTAAAAAAAAATCGTTGGAGCAAATTTTGAGAAAATCGAAAAAAACTGAAAAAGTACATCAGTAAAGTACTAGTACTCTTTGATCGATTTTGTTCAAAAGCTTCGTGTCAGGTCCCATGGGGGTGCCTAACTTAAATATTAAATTTCAACCTCCTAGCTCTTTTCGTTCTTGAGATATTTTGTTCACAGACATACACACAGACACACAGACAGACCATGTCGCGAAAACCACTTTTTTGGATTCAGGGGACCTCAAAACGTGAAGATCCATCAAAATCTCGACATCGAATTTTTGACATGAATCCAATACTTTCTCTCTATATATATATTACATATATACATAGGTAAGAGAAAGTAAAAATCATAAAATCCTTCTTGGCTGACATCCTCTTCATCATTTTAATCGCTTAACAGCCACTTCTCTTATCAACATCAAAATCATAAAATCCTTGTGATTTTTGTGAAATTTTAAAATTTCAAGTGTAATGCGCTAGCTGGAGGTTAGGTAGGCCTATAACTTTTTTTTCTTTGTTGCATTATAATTACCTATCATAGAGGAAAGTCTTTTAGTATAGCGTGAAGAAAAAAAAATTTTTTTCTGCCCACCCTAATGTATAGAGATTGCTTTTTAATGCTTTTTTTTTAGTTTTTATGCTTTTTTTACCTTTCGTGATTATTTGGACTTATTTGATGTATATTTCTATAATTTAAAAAAATAATTCAAAACATTATTCAGTAAAAACGTCCATTTTAAAGCCAATCCTTCGGCAACTGAGTAAATTCCTCTTCGGAGGGACTTTGCCACACTGGACCACCCTTCTCTGGCTATTCCGTACTTGTTTACCAGAATATATTATATACCGGGTGGGCCAATAGTGCGTGGACGGAAGATTGTGGGCTTATTAACGGACATTTTTAAAATTTGTTAATCGCACATAATGTGGGGCCTTTAGGGCTACAAATTAAAAATATTTTTGTTCCAATTGCACCTCATATACAGGGTGGTCCATATCAAAGTTATGTTTTTTTAAATGGAACGCCCTGTATATTATTGCATATTTGGATTCTACAGCCAATTTTAGTATGAGTTTATGTCATGCAATGTATTCTAAAACAAACCGTTAAGCCGCAAATCGGGCTTTAGTGAAAAAACTGCTGTCTGGAAAAAATTGAATATCTCGCGAACCATAAAACTTAGGGAACTGTTCTTTTGTGATTTTACTAACCATGAAATTAACTAATGTAGGCCAGATGGGTAACCCGGAATTATTCTTATGTTGGGAGATATTGCTATGCCAATTTGGAAAATTTCAATCATGGATAACTTCATTTTTTCAAATGGAACATGCTACTTTTTTTATGCCATGGGACGTGAAATTCAATTATCTTTCAGCTGATATAAGGTTGTCTATATCTATCTTTGGTAGTTTTCTTTTTATTCCAAAAATATCTGATAACGAAAAAAAAAAAACGAAAATGTCTTTAAATTTCCCTTAAAATCATTTATTTGAACTTCTCAAAGAAGTCCCGCTTGCTCAAATTCTGGTTATGATTTGTCAACAAGATGGCGCACCTCCTAACCTGAACATAACCCTAATTTCTTTTTCGAGAAGTTCAAATAAATGATTTTAAGGGAAATTTAAAGACATTTTCGAATATTTAGCATAATCTGTCCATTTATTACAATTTTGTTTTGCGTTTGGATTTTTTTTCAATTATTTTGTCTATAATAAATGTATTTTTTTTTTCGTTATCAAATATTTTGGAATAAAAAGATAACTACCAAAGATAGATATAGACAACCTTATATCATCTGAAAGATAATTGAATTTCACGTCCCATGGCATAAAAAAAGTAGCATGTTCCATTTGAAAAAATGAAGTTATCCATGATTGAAATTTTCCAAATTGGCATAGCAATATCTCCCAACATAAGAATAATTCCGGGTTACCCATCTGGCCTACATTAGTTAATTTCATGGTTAGTAAAATCACAAAAGAACAGTTCCCTAAGTTTTATGGTTCGCGAGATATTCAATTTTTTCCAGACAGCAGTTTTTTCACTAAAGCCCGATTTGCGGCTTAACGGTTTGTTTTAGAATACATTGCATGACATAAACTCATACTAAAATTGGCTGTAGAATCCAAATATGCAATAATATACAGGGCGTTCCATTTAAAAAAACATAACTTTGATATGGACCACCCTGTATATGAGGTGCAATTGGAACGAAAATATTTTTAATTTGTAGCCCTAAAGGCCCCACATTATGTGCGATCAACAAATTTTAAAAATGTCCGTTAATAAGCCCACAATCTTCCGTCCACGCACTATTGGCCCACCCGGTATACAAATAAAATTTTGAAGTATTCATTTTTTAATTTTATTTTAAAAATAAAATTTAATTTCCAAGAAAAAAAATTTTTTTTTTCAAATCTCGGGGGGGGGGGTAATTGCCCTCATTTTTAAATTTTATGCTTATTACACAACTTTTTATTCAAGATTTTCATGATTTTTTTAATCCTTTTTCCCTATCTTTTTATGCTTTTTTGTTCGGTCTTTATTTATGAGTGGGTATCTTAAGAGACAGACACATCACAACAGGAAGATCAATTTAATGAATTTAATGAATAATCTGTCACGATTACCGTATGGTAGAATTCTTTTAATTTAGGTAAAAAATTTTATCGATTTTTATATTCAAATATAAAAATTATCATAATTTAATTTTAATAATAATTAGAATATCTCAAGTTCTTAAACTAGGTTACAGCAAAATATCCGATTCGTATCTCCCAATTAGCAGTTACAAACTCATTACTAGTTGGTTAACTAAATTTTTCATTTAAGTTTGTTTAGTTAAATTATTTGAACTTTGTTTTACAAATTTAATATTTAAACATTTATTTATTTTATAATACTATTAATATTAGAAGAGTATTTAAAAGAAATTTTTAACCTTTATTACATAAACTTTTGGTCATGGACAATTCCTGAGGAGGGAAGCAAATTAATTAATTAATGGAGTAAGACACGGTATTCTTTAGCCTTGAACATTAAAAAAGAAACAGTTTTTTCAGACAAAAAAGATAAAAAATAGATGAACTGGAAGTTATTTTCTTGTCAAATTTTGTTTAGAAACAAATAGGCCTACTCAAGCTATATGTAGCGGTTTTGTGACTAGAATAATAATTATACAAATAATTCGTGAAATTAAGCTCCTTAAAAAGAAGTCATATAAATCTCGACATATACCGAGAGTTGTTTCTAAATTTAACTGAAAATTATATCCATCTATATATATTATATCAATTATCTATTTAAATAAATCGGTATTTACATTTTATTCGAAATTCGTTCGACAACTGCTCATTATTTAATCATTTCTATATCTTTAAAAAAGTTTAATAGCTTTTAAATTTACATAAATTATCAATATAGGACAGGATATTTCTATTTAGATAAATTGTTATCAAATATTAAGTTATTTAATTAATTCTCAGTAAGTGTTGTTGCTGAAGTTGATTTATTTGTGAAAGAAAAACGCAAAAGTTAACCCATTTTTTGTAGAATGTCCCATATAGGGACCCTGATATGCAATGGTGTGTCAAGACCAAACATCGAGTTTTGAGAAAATCAACAATACAATTTTTTGTTTACATTGGATTCTATATAATTTTTCTTGTCAATTGTGCAAGTAACATTAAATATGCCCTAGGGGTTTGGTGTAGAGGTTAGCGTGCTCACCTCGTATACCAAACGTCTCGGGTTCGGACCCCAGGCAGTCCGATTATCAGGGATGGGCGTTAATCAGTTACATGTATTTGAAATACAAGATACCAAATACAATATTAATTGGTATCTTGTAACTCGTTACAGCATTGGCAAAGTAATTGCTATCTTGTATTTCGTTACATTTTTTAGTAATTGGTATCTGAAATTCGAGATACCAAATACTTTTTTTTTTAATTTGCCGCAGTGTAAAAAGTCTTGCAGAGGGAGCTGAAATCGTTTTAATTTATTTAATATTACTGTATGTAATCGTCGTGTGGGTTCTCTGCTTCGGATCTTAGTAAAAACCAGTAACGAGAAGTCAATCAATCCGCCAAATTTTCACTCTTCGTTAAAAAACTTTTTTGCTTTCTTCTTTCAACCAGCTCTCAACGACTAAATCTTTGTTCTTCTGCCCCAGTTGAAAGATTGTTTTCATTTGCGGGTTTATTCATTCTCCATCAAGTTCCAGATTATCCGACAAAACTTTTGAAAACTTGGTTTTTTGAAACCTTTTCATATTTTTATAAATAAATTTTTTTTAGTGTCATGAATAATTTTATTGTTTTCGATTTTCCAAAGGTATTCTCCAATATAAGTTTAGCTGCCACTTTCCTAAACTAAATTTATTTAGGGTTCCAGATAGAGCCCTGCACGGGCCGATTTTTTTTGGCCCGGACCGGTCCGTGTCCGTATTTTTTTTTTGACTTCCCGCCCGTACCCGGCCCGTAATTTTTTACCATTCTTCAGGCCCGCCCGGAATTTTTTCAAACCCGCCCATACCCGCCCGAGATTTAGTGAATGAATGAACAAATGTCTAGTAATTTATAAATAAAATTTCATTTGCATGCCCGTCCGCTCGAACCCGTTTATTTAGACTTGCTACCCTCCCGTATCCGCCCGTAATTTTTTCATGGCCTCCAAAGCCCGCGGGCCGGGCGGGTAACGGGCCTACGGGCCAACCCGTACCCGTGCAGGGCTCTAGTTCCAGAATTACCCATTCAAAAAGTATTTTAAAATCAAGGAAAAATTTGTTTGTAATTGGTATTTTCAATGTATTTGAAATACGTAATTGGTATCTTGTATCTCGTTACACAAACCCGTGAATAATTGGTATCTTGTATTTCGTTACAAAAATCTGAAGTAATTGGTATTTTGTATCTCGTTACTCAAAATCGAGTAACTTGTCCATCCCTGCCGATTATTTTATTTAAGCCATTTGGATACCAAATGGCTTAAATAAGAATGCCTGGATCCCAATAATAGATAAATTCTTAAATAACGGTTATCGTCTAAAGTCTTAAATGGCCTAAGTTGTCGAAAAGACTGTGTGAATGTGTGTATGAATATGAGTGTGAATGAGGAAAAAGTGTGAATGTTTAAAAAAAAAAAAAAAAAAACATTAAATATAAATTTTTTTAGGACATATTTCATAAAAAATACTATTAATTAAAGCTTTTGAAGCAATATTACGTGCTTAAGTCAATTTTGAATTTTTTTTGGTCTTTGACACACCATTGCATAACAGGATCCATATATTAATTGCATACCTCCCTCTCCCCCTCTTGCCCTAACGAGTGGTTGTCCCCCCCTAACAAGATGCCTGGCTACGCCGATAGAGCTATTACAACATGTTTCTGTTTCTAAAATCTCATTTTATTGGAATTTTTGTGTGGGGAAAAATTGGGACCACTTTCTTTTAATTTTTCTACTTTTGAAAAAAAATCTTTTCCCAAAGTAAAAATATTTTCATAGGTAGATGATTTGGCTATCTTTTTATGGGATAGCTATTAACCAAATTTGGTAGATTTTTGGAGTTTAGGCTTTCACAGTTGTTATCCTTAATAAAAGAATTTGATTTTCGGTTTAATTGAGGTTTATTTATAAAAAAATCTGGTGTGACTGGCGCACAGCACACAACTTTCTCTT
The DNA here is from genome assembly GCA_023213315.1 of Euborellia annulipes. Classification (NCBI taxonomy): domain Eukaryota; kingdom Metazoa; phylum Arthropoda; class Insecta; order Dermaptera; family Anisolabididae; genus Euborellia; species Euborellia annulipes. The sequence goes on along the minus strand of JAKCPI010026751.1, from coordinate 12,546 downwards.
ACCTTCGGTAATCGAAAGTTGTGTACTGTGCTTGTCACACCAGATTTTTTGTGTCGACATGTATTTAGTTCCCGGCAGTAGGGAATATTTGAATTCAGATGTAAAATTTATAAGTATGGGAAAATATTTATAATTTGTTACCATGGCAACCATTTCTCCTATCTTTCCTTTGAAGCACAAGAGTAAAGTGTGCTTCAAACAATTTTGAGGGCAAAACGAGAATATACATTTGAAAGAGCATCTAAAAAATAATTGATTTTTTGAATTTTAATCAAAATCGTTAGAGCGAATTTTGAGAAAATCGAAAAAAACTGAAAAAGTACATCAGTAAAGTACTAGTACTCTTTGGCCGATTTTGATTAAAAGCTTATTTTTCCGGTCCCGGGGGGTGTTTAACTTATATATAAAATTTCAGCCTCATAGCTCAATTCCTTCATGCTTAAAATTGAACACACACCCACCCACACACACACCCACCCACCCACCCACCCACCCACAGACAGACCATGTCGCGAAAACCACTTTTTTGGATTCAGGGGACCTCAAAACGTGAAGATCCATCAAAATCTCGACATCGAATTTTTGACATGAATCCAATACTTTCTCTCTATATATATATTACATATATACATAGGTAAGAGAAAGTAAAAATTACAATGTTTCGGCCACTCATTCTGTGAAAGTTAACCAATTTTTGTAGATGACCCATATACCTGGTATATATATAAAAATAAAGCATCTTGAGATTTGCCAATAAATAATTTTATAGAGCAAATAACCAGAAAAGGAGGGATAAAGTCACTCCGAAAAACTCTAGATTGGCCTACTCAGCTTTAAGGTTCATTAGTTCAGTGTAAATTCAACCCTATATTTAAACAAATTTATTGCAAAGGAAAAGATTTATCTAAATTCTTATCAAATAGTATACCAAAAATTTTCCATTCTTTGTCTTACAAAAGTAGATAAATAAAATTGCTTTTTTTTAATAAGAAATTGAATATGAACGTGTTTTATCTTTAGCCTATTAATAATAGCCTGTATTAATATTAAAATCTTTTATATTATCTCGTTTAATTTTATCTTAAATGTTAAATGGTTTTCAAACTAAAATAATTAAAAAAATAAACTTTTATTCTTTTTTTTTTCTAAAATCTTTTTCGCTCCTCTTATGGAAGAATAAAGATTAATTACGTACATTGACTATATAATAAACTCTTAGGAGTGGGGAGAGAAGGGTGGAGGATTGAACACATCACACAGGGCCTTTAATGTTAATAGCAAAAGTTTTGCATTTAAGGACATCCCTATCCCTTAACCTCAAAAGCTTAGATTAAAATATTCAAATTAGTCTGTTCAGAAACCTCTAATAAAATCAACTATGATATTTAATGGACAATTTTATTTTACTTAAGATATAAGATATAATTAAAAAAAAAAATTGATATTTCCATTTTTAAACATATATTGTTGCAAACGTAGCCTCGTCAATAAGACACTAGACCAGCGTTTCCCAATCTTTTGAAGTCCACGGCACCCCAAAGGTGCGTTGGGAATAATATTACACACTAGCGGCACCCTTCCTTTTTTTTTCTCTATCAAATCGAAATTTTTTTCCACCCTGGGGCAAATTTTTTTCCCTTGCGTGAAAATCATTTAACCTTTTTTTTGGCAAAGCTTAATTTTTCCGATCTACGGAAAATTTTGCCGCTTCCATTTTAATCATTTGACCTTTTTTTAGCAAAACTTTATTTTTTCGCCTCTTTATTTTATTTTATTTTATTTTTATCTAAATATCTCGCGGCACCCCTTAGGCATTCTCGCGGCACCCTTGGGTGCCGGGGCACACCGGTTGAGAACCACTACTCTAGACTAAAGAGAAAATATAAAATAAATTATTTCATTGCATTAAAATATAAAACAAAATAATTTTAAGATATTAAGAAAAATTGTCCGAAAGTTAACTGAGAGAATTCTTCTAATCTAAGATAAGAGTGGTAAAAAGGCTTGAAGTGAAATAAATAAGTTTATGTTTACGTTAGCAAATGATTAGAGATAGAAAATATATGCAAGGTGCTAAAAAAACGATTGTAGGTCTTCTGTTTTTTAGTTGTATGTTTACCTTAACTTTATTATGACATCTGAGGCTATTTAGATCACCGTCTCTATTTTTCTAAATAAATAAATACGTACTTGGGAGAGTAGGCCTATATGATCTAAAAAATTGTTTTCAAGTATTTATACTTCTTTAAAAAAATTTTACTTTCTCTTACCTATATTTGTATATGTTAACATAGAGAGAAAGTATTGGATTCATGTCAAAAATTCGATGTCGAGATTTTGATGTATAGGGCCATATACGTTTTGAGGATCTGAGTCCAAAAAAGTGGTTTTTGTAACATGGTCTGTCTGTCTGTCTGTGTGTATGAGAACAAAATATCTCAAGAACAAAGAGCTAGGAGGTTGAAATTTTATATTTAAATTCGGTACCCACCAGTGAGCCGTGAAAATAAGCTTTTGATTAAAATCGGCCAAAGAGTACTAGTACTTTACTGATGTACTTTTTCAGTTTTTATTTTATTTTTTTTTTTATTTTCTCAAAATTCGCTTTAAATATTTTGAGTAAAATTCAAAAATCAATTATTTTTTGGATTTTCTTTAAAACTTATATTCTCATTTTGTCCTCAAAATTGTTTGAAGAACACTTTACTCTTGTACTTCATGGAAAGCCATGATAACAAAATAGAAATATTCTCCAATGTTTATAAAGTTTATATAATATCTTGAATTCTAATATCGGCGGAAACGAAATATATCTCGAAATAAAAAATCTGATGTGACTGGTCGCATCAGATTTTTTTATTTGTAATTTGTTTAAGGTTTTTTTCGGCATCTGGGCTTTAGTCGCCGTCCCTATTTATTTCAAATGATTGGTATCCAATTCAATTGGAATAAATTTTTTCGACTGTGACGGGATGCGAACCCTCGACTGGCATCAGAAGCTAATGATCTATTAGTAAAAGAATTTGATTTTTTGTTTACTAATTTTACTTTTACTAATGATAACAACTGTGAAAGCCTAAACTCCAAAATTCTAATGATCTATTTCTGAGTCATAAAGAATTTTAATTATTAGCTTTAGAACAGTATTGTTGTTTGGATCTGGTTAGCTTTGCATCTTTTTGTAGTGAGATTACACCACTGACCTTTACTATTGCATAAAAAATCTTTAAATATTTAATTGATTTATCAGCCATTATTTTTACGAAAATGCAATCATTGGAAGCCTCTCCCTACCACCGTGTGAATTTAAAAAACTGTTAAAAAACAAAATAAAATCGAGGTTACATTAAAAGTAGCTCTGGATATAATTAAAACATTTTTTTTAATGATTTCTTCAATAAAGTTGATAATAAAAATAAGTTTTTAAATATAGCGAAACAATAGCAATACAATAAAATAAAACAAAATTCTAATTTAAAAAAAAAAAAAGTACTATTCATTTAACTCCATACAATAAAAGCCCTTTGAGGGCAAATTGAAAATGAAACATCATTTATCTGCAATGCAGAACCCGTGGGGGATTACATCCGAAAGAGTATAATAACCAGCAATTTGAAAACGAAATTATACCAATTGCCTCCATCCCAATATTCCCTTATACGAGACATAATTTATGTTTAAATTTCTAATGTAATTAAATATTAGTATTTAAAAATAAAATTATAAATAGGCTATATATATATTTTTTAATTTTATTATGCATTTAATTAGATTTTATTTATATTAATTTAAAAATAAACCAGCAAAAGGGATAAAAAATCTAGTGTGACTGGTCGTACAGAGCACAACTAGAGGTAAGAGAAAGTTGTGTTCTGTGCTTGTCACACCAGATTTTTTGTGTCGAGATATATTTACTTTCCACTGATATATTAAAATTCAGGATATAATTTTTTTTTTCTCATTCACACAGGCTTTTCGGCAACTTAGGCCATATAAGACTGATGATAACCGTTATTTATGAATTTATCTATATTGGGGTCCAGGCATTCTTATTTAAGCCATTTGGTATCCAAATGCCTTAAATAAAATCATCGGACTGCCTGGGGTCCGAACCCGCGACGTTTGGTATACGAGGTTAGCACGCTACCTCTACACCAAGCCCCGAGGGTGGATATAAATTTATAAGCATGGAAAAATATTTATATTTTGATACCATGGCAGCAATTTCTCCTATCTTTCCTATGAAGTACAAGAGTAAAGTGGTGCCTACCTCCTATACCAAAAGTCGCGGGTTCGGTTTACGCAGTCCGATGATTTTAATTAAGCCATTTGGATACCAGATGGCTTAAAAAGAAATGCCTGAACCCCCAATATATATATTACAACGGTTATGGTCTAAATACTTAAATGGCCTGAGTTGCCGAAAAGACTGTGTGAATGTGTGTGTGAGTGTGAGTGTGAATGAGAAAAAAGTGTGAATGTTTTTTAATTAAAAAAAAAAGAGTAAAGTGTGCTTCAAAGAATTCAAGGGTAAAATGAGAATATACATTTTAAAGAGCATCTAAAAAATAATTGATTTATGAATTTTAATCAAAATCGTTAGAGTGAATTTATTGATAAATATCGATAAATACTTGAAAGTTACCGATCAGTACGAAGTACAAGTACTTTTTCGGGTTAAGTCGTGGGTGAGATTTACTCTACGTTTCGGCTCTCCTTGGAGACCATTTTCAAGAGAAAAGTTCGGAGGTAATGATGAAGGGGGTTGTTCAGTTATTATCTCGGCCTGGGGAGTAGCATTAGACCGAACAAAAACACACTTGGGGAGTAGGAGATTGAGGAAAGTAACCCAAACCAAACACAAACCCGATTACAAGAACCAACACTGTCCATTCCTCAGAGACAAACCCAGCTCTGAGATCACAAACAACAAACACACCGCTTGGGAGAGTTGGGCCAGTCAACCCAAACCGAACACAATTTCACACACCCAACCTTCCTCCAGTTCTCAGAGACCAATCCACGCCTCTGAGTCATCCATCCAAATTGACCTGGGGACCAGGAAGACTGCGACCCCGAAACAACCCCCTCCACCATACCTCCTAACTTCCTTCTCTCTTGAAAATGGCTCCAAAAGGAGAGCCGAAACGTCGAGTAAATCTCGCACCCCACGCGACTTAACCCGAGAAAACTTGTCTTCGCAATATTTATGATATATATACAGTATATAGGCAAGAGAAAGATTTTTATTCTACCTCTACTATTGTTTAACTATAGAATAAAATTGTTTTGAAATTAAATCGGATAAATTTGATAATTCTTCTTCAGAGAGTCACTGGATAGTGTTAGAAATTATCACCAGGAGAGAAATAAGATCCCTATCCTCCCTCATGTATCTCATTTTAATTCAGAAGAGCAAATTTTACAAGAAAAAAAGTTTTAAAACTATACAGAAGACTATACAAAGTGAAACATGGATTATTTTATTTGCTGGAAAGTAGGCAACCCTACTCACTCGTATGATAAACGTGACTACAATTAGTGTGATGCGCCTCCTTGTTCGCTTACTTGCATTAAATCATCTGCATCCTATATATTTATGTACCAAATTTAATTTAAAAAAGAAATAGAAAACATATCAACACTAATCGATTAAAAAATGAATAGATTTATGTTTAAAAAAATATATATAAAAATTTTATTTTTACGAGTAAAATGAGTTTTTTTTTTAATACTAGTGGCTTTTCAAACAAATAATAGTAAAATATATTTCGAAACGAATTAAATGGCCTCGATAAAATTTTGAATATAATTGTTCCGTAAAAGCTATTTTAGCAATTGAAGTTTAAAATTAAACTCGGCATTCTCTTTCTATTTTTTTTTTTTTTTTTACAGTTGGATTTAGACACTGTTACAAAACTTTTATCATTACTCCAAGATTTAATCTCTAGACTCTTGAACGAGGTCTTGGTTGTCCCGTTGGTGTGAGTTGTAGAAAGGGTGAGACGCTCGGAAGTAGAAATGGGCGTCAGACCAAAATCCCCAACCCTTTATGGGGGTGGGTTAAATATTTATGTGAGGTTAAAAGTCCGTAAGTCGTCGACGACAGAGTTACAATGCTTCTTATTCTCTCTCCCTTTTCGTCTCTTCTAAGTTAAGTTTTCGCAACCACCACTCGGGGACTTTTGTACAGAAAAGAGAGAAAGTGAGAGTGAGATATAGAGAATGTATATATCATTTGTATATACTTCTAACCACCGAGTCAAGTTAATCCCAAATGCAAAGAAACAAAAATTATTGATATCACTTTAAAGAAAGTCAATGATTTCAGTAATTCTAATTAGATTAGGCCTATATTAATTTTTCTAACGAATTGATGATATATGTATAAAACTAGTCAATATAATTTGAAAAACATTTTATCCCTCAAGACAGGAAGCGAACTTCATTCTCCAAGAACCAGAAGCGAGACTTCTAAGTACTAAGAGCCAGGAGGTTTTATTTATTTACATTAGCCATTATAATATGAAATCCTCCCTACCTTCATCTCCGTTTCGAGAGGCTTAAAACAAATGTTGATATTAAAAGTCAACTGTGACTTCGGATCCTAAGTAGTCTGATGAAAATAATTGTTATAAATAAACGAAAGTAATTGTTATAAATAAATAAATATGGGCGTGTTTAAAATCAATCATCTCGCTAAGGATGGAAAGAGCCTTTAGATCATGAGACAAGATCTCTAAGCAAAACTATTACTGTATAATAATTTTTAAAATAATGTAGCTATTTGAAAATGTTGTCCAGTATCGATGTTCCCTATAAGATTCAGCAGTGATTGGCCTTAATTAAAAATTATTAATGAATTGGATTCTAAAAAAAAAAAAAAAAAAAAAAAAAAAAAAAAAAAAAAAAAAAAAAAAAATATTCATTCGACCTCGAAATACTAGAGTCTTCAAGTAAATGTAAAAATGGTTAAAACGTTGCTATACTGCCATGTCAAACGACCTGACGAATTGACATCATTTTTGTCCTGATGAAGAGTGCGATCGGCACTCGAAACGTCGACAAAAAATAGATTTTTGTTTTATTTTTCGCCTTGGCTGCCCTTGTAACGCATCCTCATATTGTAACGCATCCTCATAAAAAATATATTTTTTAAAACGTCAATATAATATACTGTAGATTATAAAAACCAATGTAAATAATAATGGTAGCATTTTTTTTTTTTTTTTTTTTTTTTTTTTGAGAAAAAAGTATTGACTACTTCAGAACATCGTACATACAGAACTTCAGGGATTTGATGCCGAGAAAGTCAATGTTTAAATAGAATTAAAGCAATAAAATTGCAGTTTCAGAAATCGGAATCTCATACATTAAGATAAAATTTTATAAGAGAAAATCGTTTTACCGGTTGAATACTCAAAGACAATTAGGCTAAGAAACTTGTTCGATTTAAGGGAAAATAATTAAATTAATTATTTACCTTGGGAAACATTTACCAAATATGAATTATGGAACTAAAAGAAAATATAGCTCTATTTTTAATAGAACTACGAGTTATCCTAGCTTAGGCTGATAACTAAATAGATCTCTCTATACACTACCCCGTATCATCGTTTTTATTTACCATAGGGCCTATAGTGTTAATTTTTTACTTTCTCTTACCTATATGTATATTTTAATATACATATATATAGAGAAAGTATTGGATTCATGTCAAAAATTCGATGCCGAGAATTTGATGGATATACGCGTTTTGAGGTCCCCTGAATTCAAAAAAGTGCTTAAGTTTTGTACCCTCCTGGACCATGAAAATAAGCTTTTGAACAAAATCGGCCAAAGAGCACTAATACTTTACTGAAGTACTTTTTCAGTTTTTTTCGATTTTCTCAAAATTCGCTCCAACAAATTAATTAATTTGATTAAAATTCATAAATCAATTATTTTTTAGATCCTTTTTAAAATGTATATTTTTGAAATTGAAATATTCTGAAGACTACTTTACTCTTGAACTTCATAGGAAGGATAGAAGAAATGGTTTCCATTGTAACAAAATATAAATATTTTCCCATACTTATAAATTTTACATCGCCCTCGGGGCGTGGTGTAGGGGTTAGCGTTCTAACCTCGTATACCAAACATCGCGGGTTCGGACCCCAGGCAGTCCGATGATTTTATTTAAGCCATTTGGATACCAAATGGCTTAAATAAGAATGCCTGGACCCCAATAAATATATTTATATATGTAATAATGGTTATCATAAAAAGTCTTATATGGCCTAAGTTGCCGAGAAGACTGTGTGTATGTGTGTGTGAATGTGAGTGTGAATGGAAAAAAGTGTGAGTGTTTTTTTATAAAAAGAAATTTTACATCTTGAATAATATATCGGCGGGAATTCTATATAGGGTCCGACCGAAACAAGATTTTCAGCCGAAACCGAAACCGAATATTCGGCCTCAATCTTAGTTTCGGCCGAAACCGTAACCGAAACCGAAACTTGTATTTTCTATAAAAAATTCATATCATTTTAAGTTTTTTTTTTTTTTTGAAATTTTTTTCCCCTTCCCCCACTCCCCCCACCCCCCGTGAAAATCATTTTACCTTTTTTTTAGGCAGACTAAATTTTTTCTCCCTCAAGTGCAAATCATTTGACCTTTTTTTTTGTATGCGAGTCTCATCTTATCTTTTCAGACTCAGGTTTCGGCCGGCCGAAAGTTTCGGCTACTTTTTGGCCGAACTCGAAACTAAGGCCGAAACCAGGATTTTTGGCCGAAACCGAATATTCGGTCGGTTCCTAATTCTATAGGCCTATATGTAGATCCGGAAAAAATGGTGTGACAAGCACAAAACACAACTTTCGAAGAGAAAGTGTGTGCTGTGCGACAGTCACACCAGATTTTTTTATATTTTATCAAACGATAAAGAAGAAAATTAAAAATTTATTATTGTTCTTATGAAGCTAGAAAAAGACATGATGGAAACGGCCAATTATTTGTAAATAAAAAAAAAAGTAGAAAATTATTTTTCCCAAATATTTTTATCTAATACCTGCCTATCTCTTTTAAAACAGTCTGCTCTTTAAAAAAGACGTTTTTATTTATACACTTCTATTCGTTCATGCATAATTGAGAACCTCGTATTAAATTCGCGTGTGTATATTCCTTGTCGAAATTTAGAAGTTAAATTTTTTCATAAATACAGACTACTCCCCCGTATATGTCATGTAAATATTGACTAATGCAAATGCTACGTGACTTGATCTTAGTGGTGAGTGAATTTCAAAATGTGATCCCGTTTGCCATCTCGTCATCATTCTTAGCTTGCTACGTAATTAGAAGACAGAGCGTGTCTCTATCTCTTTTGAATCTAATTTTGATTCCATGTCTCTTAATTAGCAATCTAAGGATGATGACAAGATAGAGGGAGAAAGAAAGAGAGAAGCATGGTGGTACAAGTTCACATTCTCCAATCCCTCTTCAAGAGACATAATAATTTCTTTATTATAAATATCAATCAATCAAAGAGTAAATTTATGAATTTAAAAAACAATTTTTTCGGTTTCAAATTTTTGCTATCTTTTTTAGGTATATTTATTCTCTGTTCTCTTTGGACTCCTTTTTAAGAAAACTTTACTAATGTAGGCTACTAATAATACGTACCCCGTCCCACCGAAGGTCGAGAGGTTAGAGATATTGGCAAATGTCAATATTGATGGTCTTAAAGCCCAGGGGCGCGGGTCTGGGTCCCAGGAAGTTTAATGAATATTTATTTAAATCATTGGGATACCAAAGAGTATAAATAAATGTGCATTTATTCCCTAATACTGTATATCAGAGTTTCCAAAAGTTTCCCTGAAAAGGGTCGTAGAAAAATTTGAATCGAATTTTTGACATGAATCCAATACTTTCTCTCTTTGTATATTAACATATATAGAGGTAAGAGAAAGTAAAAATATACATCTCATTATTTTATTTTTCTTTTGATCCTATTTCTTTTTATTATAAAATGAGATGTGGTATATTTTATAAGATTTAGAATTGAGGGGTTTTTTTCATTACAATGCTATGTGGCTCATAGAACCCCCCTCCAGCCCAAGTTAATAATTTCCTTAGTAAATTAAAAAAATATGAGATAAAATATATTATTTATTTTTTAATAGTATTTTAAGAATGTAAGTCAAGGCAAAAAAAGATTAGAAAAATTCCTTTTTCTCTATAGATATATGGAATAAGAAGAAAAAGAATGCGCTTGATTGCAAGTTCAGAAAATGGCATTCCATTTTGACTCAATATAGTTAGAAATATTACCCCTTTTTCTATCTCTCTTTCTCTCGGGTTGGAAAATAGCTAACGTTCTATAAATAGCGTAATATTAGGGTGAATAATAGAGAGAATGAGAGAGATTTTGATTGATTTGAAATTAAAAAAAAAAACTTTTTTGCTCGCATTTTCATTGTTAAAAATTTGGTGTGACTGGTCGCACAGTACACAACTTTCTCTTACCATCGGTAATAGAAAGTTATATTCTGTGCTAGTCACTCCAGATTTTTTGTTTCGACATATATTTAGTTTCCGACTGTTCGGTACATTTGAATTCAAGATGTAAAATTTATTAGTATGGGAAAATATTTATATTTTGTTACCATGGTAAACATGTCTTCTACAGTGGCGGATCCAGAGGTGTTTCTCGGGGGGGGGGGGTAATCTGGAGTGACTGGTCGCACAGCACACATTTTTTTCTTAATTTCGGTAATTTAAAGGCGCATTCTGTACTTGTTTGCCAGAATATAAATACAAATCAAATTTTTAAGTATTAATTTTTAAAATTTTACATTAAAAATACATTTTTTTTCGAAAAAAAAGTATTTTTTTCAAATCTCAGGGGGTAATTACCCCCTTTACCCCCCCCTGTATCCGCCCTTGGTCTCCTATCCTTCCTATGAAGAACACGAGTAAAGTGGTCTTCGGAATATTTCAATGGCAAAATGACAATATACATTTTAAAGAGAATCTAAAAAATAATTGATTTTTGAATTTTAATCAAAATCGTTAGAGCGAATTTTGAGAAAATCGAAAAAAACTGAAAAAGTACATCAGTAGAGTACTAGTACTCTTTGGTTGATTTTGTTTAAAACCTTATTTTCAAGCCTCAGGGGTATGCCTAATAAATATAAAATTTAAACCTCCTAACTCTTTTCGTTCTTGAGATATTTTGTTCACACACAGACCATGTCGCGAAAACCACTTTTTTGGATTCAGAGGACTTCCAAACGTGTATATACATCAAAATCTCGACATCTAATTTTTGACATTAATCCAATAATTTCTTTCTATATATTAACATATATAGGTAAGAGAAAGTAAAAATTATGAAGACTTTTTAAAGTACAGTAAAAACCGTAGTGGTTTTTTGTGCTAGGGATCAGGAATTTGATTCCTGTTCCAAGAGTTGAAGATTTTAATAAATTTTTGTATATTGAATACCAATTAACTTAAAATTAAAAAAAAATATTTGAATCCCAACTTCAACTTTGAGTATTTATTTAACTTCAGCTTCACGTTTAATTTAGAAAGAGTTTAGAGTATTTGTAATAATGTATTTTAGACACACGAATCATACATCTAATATCTAATTTAATATAAATATTAATGATATTGAGATGATGGCTGAACTATTAGAAGATATGAGTAGGATGGCAGCCAGGAAAGAAATCAGACAAAAATTCAATCAACTTTTATCTAATTTTATTACTATTAATAAAATTAGATTTCTTTCCTGGCTGCCATCCTACTCATTTCTTTAAATATTAATGTTTTTTTCAAGTGGCCATCACCCATAATTCCAAATATATCAAATAATAAGGTGTTAGAAATTAAAAAAAATCGCAATATATTTCATATATAGGGTAAGAGAAAGTAAAAATACTAGTCCGCCTCTAATAACAGCCATTCCTTTTTTTTTAATTTTATTAAAGGAGATATGGAAGCAGAGGCAGCCTAAAATAAAATACTCTGAATGCTTAACCAATCAGCCGGAGACGTTTCGGTTTATTTACTATAAACCATCTTCAGTCCATTAATTGGTATATTTATGCTCAGAGTTAGATGAGAGATGAAGATGGTTTATAGTAAATAAACCGAAACGTCTCCGGCTGATTGGTTAAGCATTCAGAGTATTTTATTTTTGGCTGCCTCTGCTTCCATATCTCCTTTAATCAACATACACAACCACTACTTACATCTCAATTTTTTAATTTTATTTAAGGCCTTTTTCGGCATCGGAAGCCATTTAGACCAAGTCTTTATTTGTTTAATAGTCTTTCCTTAATGCGCCATAATTCCAGTCAATTCATATAAATTAACTATAAATATGTTTAAATAAGAAATACATGATTAGTCTTAATTAAAAAAACATTGCCATTGTATTGTTTAAAAATTCCTGAACACATGATCATTATGAACAAAAGAAATTTAACTATACATGTATAGGCTATAAAACATTTCATTTGAGAAATTTAATTATCTAATTCTCCATATCATCCATTC
>JAKCPI010026750.1:0-10836 GCA_023213315.1 Euborellia annulipes | reverse complement strand
ATTTCAAAAAAATTTTTTTCCTTACCTATATTTAAATATAAAGAGAGAAAGTATTGTTTTATATTTTTTTACTAGTAGTTTGTTTTCATAAATAAACATGTTCAAACATTTTCAGTGAAACAATATATGACAGGTGGGGCCAAACTTTTATCCATTAAGGGCGACATATGCTTAAAAAATGAGGTTTTTCGAAAAAAAAATAATTTTGGAATTAAGTACTCTGGATTTTTTTTATTTATTCTATTAGAGGTTATCTTTCTGCACTAAATGACATCTCATTTAGTCTGATCTGATTAGCCGTTCGGAATCTACGGGGGTTTAAAATTTCGAAAAACGAAATCCCGCCGAGTGCTCTCATGCGGTAAAATGACGTCATATGAAAAAAAAGAAAAAAAGCCCTGGGGGTATTGAACCACTCTTTCTAAAACTATATTTAGATTTAATGTAGCTTTTATGGTCAAGTAGCTAGGCGTTGCACAAGTAGGGCTATTTTTCGATATTTTTTTGCCTAAAAATGAGGTTTTTCGAGAAAAAACTAATTTTGGAGTTAATTACTCGGGATTTTTTTATTTATTCTATTAGAGGATTTTTTTCTGCACCAAATGACATCTCATTTAGTCTGATCTGATTAGCCGTTCGGAATCTACAGGGGTTTAAAATTTCGAAAAACGAAATCCCGCCGAGTGCTCTCATGCGGTAAAATGACGTCATATCAAAAAAATGAAAAAAATAACCTCTGGGCATTGGACCACTCTTTCTAAAACTATATTTAGATTTAATGTAGCTTTTATGGTCAAGTAGCTATGCGTTGCACAAGTAGGGCTATTTTTCGATATTTTTTTTGCCTAAAAAATGAGGTTTTTCGAGAAAAAAACCAATTTTGGAGTTAATTACTCGGGATTTTTTTATTTATTCTATTAGAGGTTATCTTTCTGCACCAAATGACATCTCATTTAGTCTGATCTGATTAGCCGTTCGGAATCTACAGGGGTTTAAAATTTCGAAAAACGAAATCCCGCCGAGTGCTCTCATGCGGTAAAATGACGTCATATCAAAAAAATGAAAAAATAACCTCTGGGCATTGGACCACTCTTTCTAAAACTATATTTAGATTTAATGTAGCTTTTATGGTCAAGTAGCTATGCGTTGCACAAGTAGGGCTATTTTTCGATATTTTTTTGCCTAAAAAATGAGGTTTTTCGAGAAAAAAACCAATTTTGGAGTTAATTACTCGGGATTTTTTTATTTATTCTATTATAGGTTTTCTTTCTGCATCAAATGACATCTCATTTGGTCTGATCTGAATAGTCGTTCGGAATCTACAGGGGTTTAAACTTTCAAATTAGAATTTACCGCAGCGCGGTAAAATAAAATGATAGGAAAAAAATAAATGGTGCAATCTTTAGCTGAAAACTCATTCTTTCTAACCGTATATTTCTCATAATTATACCTCTTAAGACAGAGGAGTTATTCAAGCCAATAAACTTTTTCGTGCAAGCCCCTCTAACATGCCACTATAGACACATGATTTGTAAGACGTTGTCACGTCAAAAGTTTTATTTTCATTTACTACAATAAAAAAAAAGTATTTGTATTGTAGTAAAGGAAAATAATAATGAGAGAAAAAAGAGCAAGAAAGTTTTGCGCAAATGAGTGACGGGGGCCAACCTAACTGTTAGAAGAGACCCTACCTACTCTACAATCAGAAAAGACGAAGTGAATAGAGAGCGTGTGTGACCCCGTCCCCACCATCAGATCGGTGGGGCCCTCGGGTCTGTCCCTAGCCTCAAAGGGATTGCAATTTGGAGCCTCCAGGCTATCCCTGGAGAAACTGCATCCCTTCTCTGACTCATTTAAATCCATAGAGCCACCTCAAACCCATCCTCAAAGATACAAAAACATATCAGACTCCCGAGTGCGTCAACAAAAGACGTCTTTTCACAAACACAAGACACTTGTGAACCTGGGCTTCGATCTCTTTCTATCAGATCTCCTTGAGAATCGTTCATGGAAGAAATCAACGAGAAATTCTTTAATTGGGATCCTAAATAAAAAACAAATCAAAGCTTCCTAACAACAACAACAACAACAACGAAGATCCAACAAAGGCCTAGAATGAAAGAAATTCTCGTTGATTTCTCCACGAGGAGTAGCTACAGATTCTAAAATAAATAAAATCCCGGCATCGTTGGCATGGTGCATCCCACCTCCCTCTATATTTAATTCATTAAACTACAATTTAAGGTGTGCAAATGAAATTAAATCAATTGAAAAGTGAGTTCATATAAGTTTGTATTCCCGTTATAAAATCATACCTTAAGAGCCTGGGTACCAAGATGATGTTGACGATGACCATCTGTGGCTGAGAAATGCCCGTGGCCTCGTCTCTCGAGGTGCATGTGAGTGAGGAATTTCAATCTTAATTTTCATTTAAATTTTGAAAAAAATTATAAAAATAAATTGAATTTAAAATTATTAAATGCAAATTGAAATTGAAAAGTATTAATTGAAATTTTAAAGAAAAAAGCAATTTCTAATTAAGGGCAGCTGAAAATGAACACATCCTGAATCTAAGCCCTAACACCCTTTACTATTTCTTGCACCATGCTAAAACTCACTTTGCTCGTTCTGTCGCTCTGCTCCTCGAAGATCTCGAGATCTGTAAAAAAAAAGAAAATAGAAATTAGCAATTGTTTTGATATTTATGCATTTGTGTGTGTGTACAGGGGCTATCAGAGGAGGGAAGGCGAATTGCCTCTCAATATTTGAGGCCTCAATTTGCCAAAAATAGAGGGAAAGAAATATAAATTAAAAAAATAGGGTAAATAGAAAAAATTCGCGCAAAGCTATTTTCTTAATTTTCTACTCGGGTTACTAAATTTTCTCTGAAAGGCCCTCTGTGTTTTTGTTTAAATGTTAAAAAATATTTACCCTTCTGCTGGGCTGCAGGCTGCACGAAGCTCCTTGCTCTGGATACCTCGGCACTAACACACAAACACTAACACTTAATCACTATCACTGGACCTGGAGACACATGCATCTGAAAAAAGAAAACATTTATTAGAATGTCTCTTAATTGCAATTGCAATTGAGCTAAGAGTCACAGGCAAGGAGAAATTTGAAAGAATTAAAATCTGATCTTATAAAAAGAGTGCGAATTAAAGGGATTTGAACCAAAGTGTAAATAAAGGAGATATAATCTAAAATGCAACTTTATTTCAATTTAATTTCACGAGCCTCGCCCGAAACGAGTTCATCCTGATGCCAATTGCACCGAAACGGCGGCTTGTAATGTTAAATATGTTAAAACCATCTACTTAATGAACAAATCAAACTATAAATTATAAATTCATTTACCAAAACGCAGACATTGTAGAGATCCTGGTCCGGATCGCCGCCGGACGTTTTCCCAAGGCTTCTCTGCTAGGACTTAAAGGACGATTTGCTCCGGGTCTGAATCAAGCAGTCAGAAGGTCCTTGCAGTGACTAGAAAGAAAAGAAGAAAGAGAATTAGTCAAATCTTCAACATCCTTCAAACACACACATATATATATATACTGGTATATATGGTCCTATATGCGACCGAAACGTTGGCCCTGGCACTTTACATTTAATAAAAATTGAAAAAAACAACTAGCTCCGTTGCTCATTGGGACATTACCTGAACCTTAAATAAAAAGGTATATATATATATATATATATATATATATATATATGACAATAAATGATGGAGGATTCTATATCGCCCAAATCCCTCTGGATTAGATAATACATTAAGAATATGCATACATTGAACCAAAAATCTAAAATTGCAGCATCAATCGGGCTCGAGTTTGACTTTGTTAAACAAAAAAAATAAAACATTAGCCAGGATTGTGGCACAAGAGGGAAGGATAATCTCATTTAAAATAGTGGTGTGCCAAGTGAAAATTTGTATTAATGTGGTTGCATAATTCGGCAACAAGTTCATCTATTTTTATTTTTAATTATTGAATTCTTATGATTTAATTTGCTTATTCTATGCCTTTGTGCGTTCTTCTGATTTAAGTTTAAAGAATTGCCACGATGTGATTTCATAGCAAAGGAGACAAATTTACTTGGATATTTATTTGTTTGGTATTAATGTATTAATTCAGTGGCGTAACCAGGGGGGGGGGCGAGGGGGGGCTCGAGCCCCCCCGCCCCAGGCGCATCGAGCCCTTGGCGCCCCCCGAAACCGGCATAGGCGCCCTACGGCCTCCTAAAATATAGCCCAGCGTTTGTGATTTTATCATATTCTTTTCATCGATTGTCTTAAAAAATTGATTGTTTTCTTTTAAAATTATATTACAACTTGAATTCTACTATTTTAAATGAATTTAATTCCAAAAATAATAAATAACGTATATAGAGGCTTTATAATTTAATTTTTTTTATTTTGCAATATATAAGCCTTAATTTGATGTTTTATGGCTGTGGAGATTTACTCAGGATTCGTATAAGCCTTAATATTTAATTTTTTGAAATTCAAAATTTTTTTAAGCATGAAGGAATTGAGCTATGAGACTGAAATATTATATTTAAGTTAAACACCCCCGGGACCGTGAAAATAAGCTTTTAATCAAAATCGGCCAAAAAGTACTAGTATTTTACTGATGTAGTTTTTCAGTTTTTTTCGATTTTCTCAAAATGAAAGGGCTTTACCATTCTTCAGGCCCGTCCGAGCCCGCCCGGAATTTTTTCAAACCCGCCCATTCCCGCCCGAGATTTACTGAATGAATGAACGAATGTGTAGCAATTTTTAAATAAAATTGCATTTGCATGCCCATCGAAATAAAATACTCTATTTTAAAAAATTTTTATTCTGCGACCGAAACGTTGGCCCTGGCACTTTACATTTAATAAAAATTGAAAAAACAACTAGCTCCGTTGCTCATTGGGATATTTCCTTAACTCTCACTGCATTGATATTTCCTGAACCTTAAATAAAAAGGTATATATATATATATATGACAATAAATGATGGAGGATTCTATATCGCCCAAATCCCTCTGGATTAGAAAATACATTAAGAATATGCATACATTGAACCAAAAATCTAAAATTGCAGCATCAATCGGGCTCGAGTTTGACTTTGTTAAAAAAAAAAAAATAAAACATTAGCCAGGATTGTGGCACAAGAGGGAAGGATAATCTCATTTAAAATAGTGGTGTGCCAAGTGAAAATTTGTATTAATGTGGTTGCATAATTCGCTAACAAGTTCATCTATTTTTATTTTTAATTATTGAATTCTTATGATTTAATTTGCTTATTCTATGCCTTTGTGCGTTCTTCTGATTTAAGTTTAAAGAATTGCCACGATGTGATTTCATAGCAAAGGAGACAAATTTACTTGGAAATTTATTTGTTTGGTATTAATGTATTAATTCAGTGAAGATATTAGATGGTTAGAGGCTTAAAAATAATTAACTTCTAATTTTTTTGGTCATATTGCATTCAATCTATATATATATATATATATATATATAATATATTGACATTTTTATGAGGGAATTTTATTAATTGATATAGCAGTCAGAATTAATTATTTTTAAGCCTCTAACCATCGAATATCTTTACTGAATTAATACCTAACAAATAAATATCTAAGTAAATTTGTCTCCTTTGCTATGAAATGACATCGTGGCAATTCTGACTTGATTTGCAAATATGAATATTTACATACATTTATATAGATTGATGGGTTTAAGACACGTTAGATTATTAATGCTAAAACAAATTGGAAAGTTAGTAAGCTAAAAGAAAACTATTTAAATTTAGATGAGGAACACACAAAGCAACGACAGTCTTGAGTGAGCAAAGCTAGAGTGCGGACGCACGAGACCTGGGCTCCTGCTATCCAGAACAGATAAGCCACACATTTGCTCTCTTTTTTTTCTTTTTGTTTGTCTTACCTTTTATATTGAAATTCAATTGTATAATTTAAAGATTTTGTTTTATCAAATATTAATTAATAAGTAATTAATAATATTTGAAAAGGCTTTCGCCAGGACGGCGGGGCCTCTCTAACGGGATGGCGGAGGGGCTAGAGGGCTCCGGCCCTCCGAGGCCCCCTGATAGGGAGGTAGCAGGAAATAATTATTATAGATGTTCCTACTCTATGGCTGATAACGGCCCCTTCTTTGTTTTTATCGAAAAAAAACAAAAGGTTCGTTTTTATATAAATAAAAATAAAGAAGAGTCATTGATTACGGATGAATCTAGTATTTCTCAAGATGATATTGTTCAGACTAAAATTTACAATCAACCGTTGCATCCAATGCTATTTGGCAAGTTTTTATATATGAATATGTCTCAATATAAACACGCGATCTTGGGAGTGACGCGCCTAAATAGGATTAAGCTTCGTGTCGAATTCCAGACGTCTTCGGATGCAAATAAATTTATTGAAGAACCCATTCTTACAGAAAATTTCTACGAAGCATATATTCCACCTTTTTTAACATGTAAAACTGGTTTAATTAGGGGATTCTCCCTGGATTTGGATATTCAGGACATTTTGCTTCCTGAATTTTGTACCTCACCTTGCAAGATAATTAAAGCTGAACGGTTGAATAGATTGGTCAAGCCTGCAAATAGTCAGCCTTATTGGTCCCCTTCTGGGACTATCAAGATCACTTTTCAGTCTCAAATGCTACCATCTTATATAATAATACATTCCGTTCGTTGCCAAGTATCTCCGTTTATTGCTAAGCCCACATACTGTTATAATTGTAACCGCTATGGGCATAGATCTTCTGGTTGCAGAAGTTCTACCCGCTGCCCTGCATGCGGTGAAGAACACGAACTATCTCAATGTCTAGAGGGGGGGCACCCCAAAATGTCTTCATTGCAAAGGCGGTCACCTTTCAACATCTTTCACAGATTGCAGTGAATATAATGTTCAGAAGAAAATAGTTGAATTTATGACTATAAAATGCTACTCATTTCAAGAAGCTCAAAATGCAGCCAGACATAAACCATTTTCTGATGCTTTATCGTTTATACCTCCTGCACCATTAGCATATGATCAGGTTAATTTTCCCTCAGTAAGTTTTCAGAGGAGCGATAATACATCTCAAAAAAAGGAGTCATGCTCTTGAGAGAGAGGGAAGCTCCAAAAAACATTATACGATTAGGTCGAGGAAACAAAAATCACAACCTCCTCCTCAACCTTCGCCAAACTTCTTTCTCCCTGAATCTCAAATTACTCTCGGTTCCTCTCCTTTGCCGCATAATCCATACAGGCCTTCTGAATCTGTCAAACTTATGTCCATATTGAATAACAATGCAATTGAAACTTCTAGCTTGTGTGTGGGCCCCGCTCAATCTAGTCCTGATCCTGCAGTTTCTCAATTCTTTTCTCATGCAAATAGTAATCAAAACGAACAAGTTTCATAGCATAGTAAATATTATTAAATAGATAATATTTTATTATTAAGTGTGATTTTATAAACCTACTGTATATCAACCATCTTTAATTTACTTTAATTCTGACTGCGTTACATGATTTTGATTTTATATCTGTGATAGAAGTTAAAAATGACGGAAAGGGTTAAAAGTCATCTTCCATTTCAAATTCTTCAATGGAATGCTCGCTCGGCTGCAGCGAATTTGGCACCTAGGAATGGAATAAGCAAATTACAGGATTCATTCCTTGGAAACTATTTGAAATTGATAATAGATTATAATGGTCAAAGCCATTTGAGCTTGTCCCTTGACCACCCCCCCCCTTCACTCTCTTTAAATGAGATAATTTTTAATAATGATTTTTTTTATATCAATTTAATGTCATATATATTTATATTTAGTATTTTTATAATCAAAAGCATTGAATGCCAGAGATGATAGTCCTGGATCAGAAAATTTCTTTATTTGCAAATATTTATTTAATTTTTTTTTAAATGCCTAAATTCAAATTCGATAATTTCAATTTATTTAATTTTAATATTTTCAATAAAGGGAAAATATCAAATTTATTATTATTTAAATTAATTAATTTTTTTCGACGAATCCGTGGAGTAAACAAAGAGGCCCCCGACAAGCCTATGCAAACCCACGGGGCGCTCTCTTAAATTACTCACCTCCCGGACGCCAAGCCATACACATCATAGGTGCCAGATCTTGGCCCATCATTATAATGTTTTCTTATGAGGCTTTGCCTCCTCCAAGCATCCACCCAGTACTGTGGCTCTCCCTAAAAATCTCCCTGGACCATTATCCAGAGGAAGATGCGCTTGTGATTATTAAATGCGGCGCCCTCTCAAATCGCCTCACCGTGGCCGTTGGGCCTCTGAAACAATCCTGCTGATCAAGGACAGACGTGTTCCAGCCTGGACCCACCGGATGCTGCATCTACTACAGATGAGTTCGACCATGTTTTTCCCTTTTCCCATTACATTAAACTAAATTCGCATATAAACTATAAACTCTCGATAATCATTTTCTATTAAAATATAATCTGGCAATATCTAATATAATTATTAATTAATTCAATGCTTTTGGCTGTCTCAAACAAGCGACTCAGCAGATACTCATGTACACCCTATACCGGCGTGGTTGCGAAGCCCGCGACCGGTAAATTCAATCCATTGTTATAATAAAATCGTAAAATAAATTATTGTTTTATTAACTAATTTTGTCTATTTTTTTAGTGATGTTTCCTCACCCAAAGCGAGTTTTCTCGTTGCATGGTGTAGGAGGTGCTGGGATAAGTTAATTGTTGATTAATTAATTAATTAATAAATCAATCAGGAAACATTACTTTAAATTCTATCAATTAACGCTACCTCTTCAAGGCATCAGCACGAGACAACCAAAAGCATTACTATTATAGATTTCACTAAACCAATCTAATATACACACTTCTAAATTTTTAATTTTAAAATTTTAATAAAAATTTTTTTAAATCAATTATTGTACTTGTCGATCCACACTACTAAGATATTTTCTAAATTTCATTAAAATAGTTTTTTAATAATAATCTCAATTCTCTTATCATGGAGGAGTTTCGCATTACTGAAGAAGACTTTGAATCGGTGCCCCCGTTTTCAGGATTTTCTTTCAATCAAATACTCGATCTACTTCTTGAGAGGGTAGATCGACTCAATCGCAATTTTGACACCATCATCCCAGCTCCTCCACCATATCGCCTTCTTCTCACCTTATGTGGTTTATGAAGAGGGACCTTCGAATGGACAATGGGGGAACTTGTCGAAACGAAGGAATTTTTGTTTTGAAAATAAATGATTGAATAAAAATTCATAAAATTTTCTTACTTAAAAATTTTGAATTATTTAATCAATTTTGGTAATTAGATCTGCCTCGCTTTTATTAGTATAAAAATTTGGAAAGGAATTTGCTGGACCAATCCAACAATTCCATAAAAGAACGTTTTAGTGTAACTCAGATACATGAAGAGCTCTGCATAGTTAGCTGTGCCTTTCGGGTTAAAAAAAAAGGGAAAGAGAAATGTATACCTGGTTAGCTGAAAGAAATTTGATTAGAAGCCACAAATAAAAAAAACGGAAAATGAGTTTAAACATTTAGATTTTTATTTGAAATTCAAATAGATATGAGAAAAAAATTGCATCTTCTTCAATGCATTGACCTTTCAGACAATTCATGCCTTTAATAAAACGATTGAAAGGGAAATTCATTAAAGATAATGAATGAGAACAAAAAATTTAATCATTGATTCCTTAAATGAATCAGTCATATGTTTTTAGTTTAGGATTAATACAATCTTAATACATTAATGTGCTTTTATAAAAATATATTATTTTAATTCAATTAACTTGTTCAAATTTTTTTCTTATTATTATGTAATTATTCTAGTTGAATAATTAAACTTTTTTCAAAATTCAGATTAAAATGTTTGATTCAAGTTTTTTAAAAAAATATTCAAATTATTTGATTCAAGCTTGATCGATATTTTGTATTAGCAATTGCATATAGAAATTAGTAAATTCGTTACTTGTATTTGATGGGATCCCACCGTCACTCGACACTGTTAAGGTCCACTGGAGTGTTGGATCTTCAGTTGAAGATGAGCGATGTTGGCAGGACGTCCATCCAGATGTGGCTTCTCTCGCTCTCTTGGCTTCAAAGTCACGCCGCCATCTTGAGTTCAGAATTCGGTTGGCAAAAATTAGAAATTGATTTGTTTTTCTAATTTTTTGCACAACAGGAATACACCACCTCTTTTGGAGAGTAAGAGATGTCTTCAGAGAGAGACTGGAGCAGTGAGATGCAAGAGGACTCACAAGAACGTTGATGGCCTCTCTCGTCATGCGAAACCCCTCTCTCTTCACCTCACCAAATTGCAATGTCTTAGGCGGCGTGTGTCCGCCTTGTCTGTTCTCAAAGGGTTAGCCTTTTAGCCAATCCAATCTCAGTCTCAGATCACATGACTGTCTTGCATCCCCTTTTTCACTCACACAAGCACACTATCATTTCCCCTATTTGTAATTGGAGACTTTTCTTTTATATTAAATATTTAATAATGCATTTTTGCTTGTATAAATTAAATTGATTTATACTAATATATAAAAATTAAAAATTTGTTATTTAACATAATTATGCAAAGAATTTGAACTATAGAAATATTATCTAAACTAAAAACATTATCTTTAAATATTTTGAAGAGATTCGGGGATCATGTCTCTACAAGGACATGGAGCCTGATATCTCTGCAAGATAATCTCTATATATATAAAGAGAGAACTCACTGATTGGCTGGCTTACAATCATCGCATAGCCTAAACTGTAAGGCCTAGAAAGTTGAAATTTGGCATGTAGATTACATTTTGGGCCCT